>SKCR01036505.1:0-82955 GCA_019454045.1 Zanthoxylum bungeanum | reverse complement strand
ATGCCATCATGTTAAAAAGCAGTACTGAAATCAACAAAGATGTTGGAGCCAAAACAACTGCTGAGGAAGTTCCAAAAGAAACAAAGCAACAGATGGAGGAAAAAGAACCAAAGGAAAAAGAACAGATCATTCCACCTCCACCTTTTCCTCAACGTCTTCAGAAGAACAAATTAGACAAGAAGTTTTCTCGGTTCCTGGAGATCTTTAAAAAGCTGCATATCAACATTCCATTTGCAGAAGCGTTGGAACAAATGCCCACCTATGCCAAATTCATGAAAGATATTCTTTCACGAAAATGGAGATTGGGAGATTACGAGACAGTAGCATTAATAGAAGAATGTAGTGCCATCGTTCAGATGAAACTTCCCCCGAAGTTGAAAGATCCTGGCAGTTTCACTGTTCCTTGCGTTATAGGAGAACATAACTTTGGTAAGGCTTTGTGTGATTTAGGTGCGAGTGTTAACTTGATGCTTTTTTCTATTTTCAGGAAATTACAGATTGGAGAAACAATGCCAACTTCAGTCTCACTGCAACTTGCTGATAGAACGCTCGTATTTCCGAGAGGTGTAGTTGAAGATGTGCTGGTCAAGGTTGACAAATTCATTTTCCCAGCAGATTTTATTGTCCTTGATATGGAGGAAGACGCAGACGTGCCAATCATCATTGGGAGACCATTCTTGGCTACAGGTCGAACCATTATTGATGTACAAAAAGGAGAATTAACCATGAGGGTACATGACCAAGAAGTAACATTCAATGTTTTCAAGGCCATGAATTTCCCAGATGATGAAAAGAAGGAGGAATGTTTCAAACTCGATGTGATACACAGTACCATTCAGAACTCTGATGAAAGAAAAGTTCTACTAACAAACTTAAAACATGTCAATGTCAATTGCCTGTAAAGCCTAAAGATAAAGCATATTTTGCACTGAAAGAGCCAATTCTTGCACTACAAGCAACATAAGAGAAAAAGTTCCACCAGCTCAACGAATTGGAGGAATTTCACAATCAGCCTTTTGATGATGCCAAATTGTACAAAGAAAAGGGCAAGAAAAGACATGATGATAAGTTAGTGCGTATACAACTAGAACCAGGGCAGAAGGTACTGTTAAACAAATCAAGGGTGAAATTCTTCCCATGGAAGCCAAAATCACGGTGGTCAGGTCCATTTGTGATCACCAAAGTTTTACCAAATAGAGCCGTTGAGATACATGATCCTGACGCTAACAAAACTTTCAAAGTTAAAACAAGCGTGTCAAGCACTACTGGGGAGAATCATTTGAGCGACAAAAAGAAAGTGTTACACTTTCAGATCCAGCTTAACGTTCGAGAAGTCAAGTCTGGCTGACGACTTTAAACTTAGCGCTAGCAGAGAGGCAACCCATGCAATTTGTGTATATATTGTGATTTGGTGTGTTTTATTTTTGTGTGTTTTAATTTTTGCAGGTTAGTCATTTCAATATGGAAGATGCTCTCGCAAATCTTCACAAGCAATTTCCTTCTCTCCCTCAAAAATCTCTGATGAAAGTTTACAAAGCTCGCTTAGAACGGATGAGACTACTGATGATCAAAGGTATTCCTACTGACATTCGTTGGTTAATTGAAGCACGAGTCCGATTGGCATGTGAGTTTTCTGACTCTTTTATTTCACATCTGCCTGGCTTAGGAAAGAGCACATATGCTAAAAAGAGAAGAGCCAAAAGAATGTGTGTTTGTTATAAATGTGCTCGCATATTTTGTAATACTCATTGTCATTCTTTAGGAATGGTGTCCGATAACCGCGAAGATAAGATTAACTTCATTAGGGATGGCTTGAGTAAGGAGTCTTTGGATGACATATCTAAAACTCTTAAGACGCATCCCAGTGGATGTGTATATCATGAAATTCGCATGTTATATGCACAATTCCAAAAGGAAATACAAATGTTAAGTCTCAGGAATCTGACTCAAAAAGACCCTGTTTGCCAATTTATAAGAAAATTGGATGGGAAGATTGTCCCTGACGCATAGACGTCAATCAAGCCGTTACTTTTCTTGTAAATATTATATCTCTTTGTCTTTTCTTAATAATTGTGATTTGTTTTGTTGTTTTCTTTTAATTTTCTCCGACAGGATCCAGACCTTTTTGACTATCACGATATTAATTCGCTACTAATCGTCCTCTGGAAGATACTTGTGCTATTATTACTCACCCTTTTTCGGGTATTATAAATTCAGCCCGTCATTGCACTTTTGAAGGCATCCTGATTTGAAAAAGAAATACATATAAAAATGGAAGCTACTTCAAGAAGACGAGTTGAAAACATATGTGTGTTTTGCGGTAGTAGTGTTGGAACTAAACCACAATACATAGAAGCAGCACAGTAATTGGGTCGAGTCTTAGCTGCAAGGAATATGCACTTAATATATGGCGGAGGAAATCTTGGACTTATGGGGATCGTTTCAAAGGCTGTACAGGAAGGAGACAGTCACGTTTTGGGAATCATCCCAAAACCCTTGGCAGAGGCAAATCTTATTGGATCATCAAACGGAGAGGAACTGATCATGCCAGGTATGTCTGAACGATTGGTAGAAATGATTAACCGTGTTGATGCTTTTATCGCTTTGCCAGGTGGCTTGGGTACATTGGACGAAATTTTTATAGTTCTATCTTGGACGAACCTAAACATACACTAGAAACCACTTGGACTGCTCAACATTGATGGATTTTATGATTTTCTTTGTGTGTTTCTTGATGATGCTCGGAGAAATGGGTTCGTGTCAAAACCTTTGAAGGAACTCCTCTTTACTGCCAGAACTGCTCCGGATCTAATAGACCAACTCATAGCCTATGAACCACAAGTTGACCCTATCATTTCAAAGATAAATTGGTCCGAGGACGATCGTGGTAAGAGGCGTCGTGTTAATCTGGATCTTAACCTTTAATTTCCTGTAGATTTCAGCTAACCAGGTACGACCTTCTTAACTCTCCTTTTACTGTTTAAGACATTGGGGACAATGTCTCATTTAGGTTTGGGGGAGGGAATTAGTTGATCAGTATCTTATTTTTAGTTTGTGTGTTATTTTTATTTTTAGTCCAAAATTTTTCGAAAAAAAAAAATGGAAATTTTTCAAAAAATTACATAATATTTTGTGTTTTTATTTTGACTAAAAAGGTGAAATTGGTAAGAGATAGCTGAGTAAGGAGTTTCCACTCCTGAGACGTATCTCAAACCTATTTCGAAACAAGTTAATTTTTGTTTATTTCATTTTGAATTATTTAATTTGTGAATTCTCCTTAAAACGGACTAAAATGGATCTTCATATGCTCAGTTGACAGATATTATCAACATATATAGTAACATACGGACATGAGCTAAAATTGAAAAGTTTGTAATATTCAGTGCTCTAGTTTAATTGGAGGAAACATCTCAAAAAGCAATGGAGTAAAAAAAAAAAAAATCTGAGATCCGAGTCATTAAGTCTGTAAGGGTGTTTTAACACCTAGTGCCCTAAATCCAACTGGTTTGGGAGTTACTGGCCAAAGCTCGTTACATGGATCGAAGATGCTGCAAAAAATATATATATCTGAAGTCTGAGTAATTAAGTTCGTAGGGGTGTCTTAACACCTGGTGCTCTAAAGCCAACTGGTTTGGGAGTCACCGACCCAACACTCACTACATAGACGGAAGGTATTGTATATAAATAAAAAATAGAAAAAAAAATCAAAGAAAAAAAATCTGAAAAATTATTCCATTGCTGCAAAAAGGTGTGAATTCTGATAAAATTTTAGGACAAAAATATTACTCTCTTATCAACTGCACTTATGACTGTTGTGGGCAAAAATGAGTTGTTTAATATTATGTTGGCTGTGTATATGGAGAATGGTAAAAATAATCGGAGAATTTACTTATTCGGTAATTTAGAATGAAACAAAACAACTAGTAACTTGGAGTAGAAGTTTCACCTGATTAGTCACTAACATCTTTATTCTCTTTTCGCTTGTCTTTTTTCTTTTGTGTGCATTAGTTTTATTACCTCTTTACTTTTGTAAAATGTTTGTGGGTATCATTGCTGTAAACCCTCACGAGACTACAACTCGTCCACTAGGGACACCTAGGGGTTTAAAGGCTTGTTACATACGCTAAATGAAACCGTGATCCCTATGAAAGTAGCTTAGTTAATTTATTTATGTTATTTTATGTTTTGCTCGAGGACTAGCAAAATCTTAGGTTTGGGGGTGTGATGAGTGGTATTTCTATCACTATTTCCCACTCATTTAACCTAATATTTTGTATAGTTTCTTGATTTTTATGAATATTTTGATGTGTTTTGTGTTATTTTATACATAAATAAAGTTTCAGGACATTCTGGAGGTGATTTGGGCCAAAACAGTGAAAATTGGACGAAAAAGGCATTTTGGTCAATTCTCGCGTCGCGACACCAAGACCTTCAGCGTCGCGACGCCTAACGTGCGCCGAACAGTGCTAACGTGCGCCAGGTCCACAAATCAGAATCTGAGAAAAGTTTGACTTTGCTAACGTGCGCCGTGACACGTGTCACCATCACAACCGATCTGCTAACATGCGCCGTGCCACGTGTCAGCATCCTATGGTGTCGACAGTCATCATCGCCACGTGTACCACGTGGCATCCTACGTGTCTCCATGTCATCAGCCACGTCAGAAAGTCAACAAGTCAACATTGCCACGTGTCATGCCACATCATCATCTGCCAATCAGGAAGTGCCACGTGTCATAATCCTACGGTGCCGACAATCTCTTTCCCACGTGTCGCCACATCACCGCCACGTCAGCATCAATCATTGAGTATCTAATCCTTATCTGACACGTGGCGGATAAGAATCTCATCGACCAATCAGAAGCCGCCACGTGTCACAATAATTGAAGCCTAATCACCTCGCCACGTGTCACCTTATCAGCTTATCCAGAATCTTCAAACCGGTTAACCAGAGCGTGCCACGTCGACAAAAGCTGGCGTAGCGACGCTGAAGGCCCTGGCGTCACGATGCTGGAAGCCTATCGAGGCCTATAAATTGAGCTCGAGATTTCAGAATTCATTGCACCACTCTCTCTCTTATATTCTATCTAAAGAGAGAGTTTCTCTCTCTACTTTCTTAAATTTTATTTTTTTTGTTTTTTAGTTTTGTAATTAATTTTAATTACGTTTTTTAATAATAGTAATTTAATTTTTACTTTTTACTTTTTACAGTTTTTACTATTCACTATGAGAAGGTAACTTCTCCAGCTAGGGTGAAAGGTAATTCTTTTACTGTTACTATTTAGATTAATCTCCCTTAAAAATAATATATTCACTATTAAAATATTGACTTAAAAAGGATACCGCCAGATTGGTCGGTTGGTAATTCATTTTAATCTGGTTTAAACCTGACTAATAAGGATACCGCCAGATTGGTCGTTGGTATTTATTTTGGTTCCACCTTTATGGCTGGTTTATGGACAAATACTACGCCTTAATGGCTAGTTGGACTTAATTTGACTAATCAGGATACCGCCTTAATGGCTGGTTGGTAATGTTATCACAGTTTATATTTATTTTTATGGGAGATATCTAATTAGTAGTAGTAAAAAAAATTAATTCATTTTACCTTAGCATTTTATTTATTGTAATTTACTTTTCAGTATTTACTTTACCGCATTTTTACTTTATGTCTTTATTTCAAGTTTTTACTAGCCCTAGTTATGTGTTTAACTAAATTAGTTATCTGGGATTGTGATTGTTAGACATTATGTCCCATAGCGTCACTGTTTGTAAATGATATTGTATTATTGTACAAAATTAACTATGTGATAATGAAATTGCCTTTTGCCGTTTTGTAATATTGTTTACTTTGATTTATAAATGGCGAAAGTCCATATGATTAGTACCTGGACTGAGAATGATATGAGACAGTATCAGTCCCCAAAGGTTTAATCATTAAATATCCCTAGTCGTAGTATTATCGAGACTGGACATCGATAATGCGGAATAGACTAGTATTGCGCTTGTGCACGTTGTGAGGGCACAACGGCATAGTTCTCATATATTTAAGTATTGGATACTTATGCAAGTGCGATAGGAGGTTGTGTTTTACCGATGGTACGGAAAACAGCTTCGCTCTGGATAGACCCCGCGGAATCCCATTGGTAGTATGTCTGCGTGTCTATGGGAGGCCGCATCAGGGTAGGTGTATATGGTCTTAACCTGAGACTTACATCGCTAGTACTTGCGACAATCGGTAAACTTTGGTTTTGGTGGTTGGGGACCTTAACCGGTTCTGTGTACACCTCTTCTGGGTTTATCGAGAATCGTAGTGTACTGGATGTGATGTCAAGATGGAAGTATCGCTTCAGACATATGGAGGTGATGATCACGCAGGACACAGAACTAGCACTCTATAAAAGGTTGTCAACCGTCGGGACAATATGACCAGGTCAGGATTGTCCGATTTAAAGAGGCTAGTTGCTTGATGTCCGATATATGTTTCGTACGGGGCAGACACATCTCCAGCCCCAGGCCTAGCATGTGATCATCCGATACTGGATCGATGTACGCAATACTACGGTATACTACGCTTGATATAGATCTTATATTCCTATAAGAATATTTCTGGAGAATTGGGTAGGCATGGCGCTTTGCTAGAAGCCAACCTTGTCTTGTGAATCGGTAAGAACGTAGTACGAGGTACGTGCGTGTTCGGATTATCCGACGACCGTATTCACTGCCAAAATATCCGGAGATCTCTTGGGTCGCTTCCTGAAGATTCACCTATGATATTTGATTCGAACTTAATTAATCTTGGATTAATTGCGGAGAAACTTTATCTCGGATAAAGTAGAGAGAGAGAACGATTAATTTGAATTAATCAGTAAAATTATTATATTCGATATAATAATTGAAATTCGATTTCGACGCGAAATTAAAATTAGATTTTAATTCGGGCATACGAGTTAATTTAGAATTAATTCGTAAGCGACGTAAATAATAATTTCGCTAGGAGCGTTTATTTTTTTTAAATTCGATTTAATTAACGTCGCGACGCAAGTTCGGTATTTCGGAAATATCGAACCCGAACGCGTGAGTGCACGTGGGCCCACTTTCATTTGGAAACGTGTGGGGCCACATGACACATGTCATTATATGCATTATTTTATGATGATGCATTGCATGGTGATAGTGTATTTTACACTCAAATGTTATGCATGGAATTTGAGTGTTGACACTCTAAGCCTTTGCATGGCTTGTGTCATAGATTTATTATTATTTAATAAATATTATGGCATAAATATAAATTGATTTTTGGTATCAAAATCAATAAGAAAATCTCTCTTCTCTCTCTCACTCTTGCCGAAACCTGAAACATTTTTGTCTCTCCTTCTTCTTCAATTTTGGTTGCCAAAACTTGAAGAAGGGTTGTTGTTTGGAACATGCAAGGCTAGCACCTTCAAAGGAATCAAAAGAGGTGATAGGGAAACCATCATAGAGCAAGGAATACACAAAGCTTGAGCTTGCTTCTTCTTGTCTTCCTTGGCCGAACCTATCTACCTTGGAGCTTCCATTTGGTTTTTTTTTCTTCATCAACATAGCATTGTAAGTATGATTCCGCCATACTTCATGTTTATATATATCATTTGTTGTATTCATATATGCTTAATCTTTCCTTGGGACATATTATAGAACCAACAATGGTATCAGAGAGCCATGGTTAAGCATGAAATACTTTAGGTTAAAATTTGATAAAATTGGTTGAAGCATGTTCTTGTGAAATTTGATGAATAAGTATGCTTGCATGTATATAGAATGATGTTATATGGAATCAATTTTATGAAAAATGCATTGGATGATTTTTCCCCAAAATTTTGACCTTGGCCGAATGGGTGTGATTAAATTGATTGAAGCATGTCTTGTGAAATTTGATGAATAAGTATGCTTGCATGTATATGAATGATTTATATGGAATCAATTTTATGAAAAATGCATTGGATGATTTTTCCCCAAAATTTTGACCTTGGCCGAATGGTATGGTGAAATTGATTGAAGCATGTTCTTATGAAATTTGATTAATAAGAATGCTTACATGTATATAGAATGATGTTACATGGAATCAATTTTATGAAAAATGCATTGGATGATTTTTCCCCAAATCCATGCCTTGGCCGAATGTGTTGCTACTTGGAGTGGATTGGAATTTTTTGTGTTTAAGATCATTAGATGACTTAGAACGTGTACGGGACGTAGATTAGTATTCAATCGGATTGAAAAACAAATCGACACAAAAAAACTCACCTTGGCCGAATGTACAAGGACATGTAAAGGAGTTGATTTTTGTTAAAATTAATGTTGGACATTTATTTTGAACAACATGATTAATAAATTAAATGGGTATTTTTGAAATATTTGGTTTAATGTATTAATCTTGGTATTACACTTTAATTAATTGGACTTTAATGTTTGGAATATTAAAATTTAATTAATGGGCTTAATTGGTGAATTGAGGCTTTTAATATTGTATTTGGGCATAATGGGCTTGGTTGGACCAAGTAGATTTGGGCCAAAAGGATTGGATCCAATTTGGGCCTAAATCACTCCATTAAGTCCAAATATAATATAATGGGCTTTAAAATTTAATTGGGCCTTATGGGCTTAAAATTGGTTTTATGGCATTTAAGGGTGATTCCTTATTTGGGCTTGGTAATTGGGTTGACCCACATTGACCAAAGCCCAAGCCTTAATAAATCAATTCTAAGTCCATTTGACTTGAATTAAATTCAACATTGGATGTTAGTTGGGCTTTGAGGCCCAATGAGATTAGATTTAGAATCTAAGTCTTTAAAGCACATTAAAAGTGTAAATATTTAATTTGGAATTAAATAATTGAATTAGTATTGAATACGAATTGAATTAGATTTAATTAGTAGTTCGATATAATTCGCGAATTCGTACCTTATGTACTTATTCTCAATCGAGTTGGACTCGCGCAAAATCAAACCGTTGTTTGAACATTGGATGATCACTTAAACAAAGACTAATTAATTGGATTAGATTGGTTGTAAAAGCATGTCTTGTTTGAATATATATGTATGTGATGAATGAATAGTGTATATCGGATGGATATTAGAAGGGAAGGGTAATTTTAGAAATTATTGTAAATTTGGAATTTATAAATTGGACCTGCGTGTCCAGCCTTATCTCTTTATCTCTTTGTATTCTCTTCTCACCTAATTCCCCTCAATGTAAATGAGGTTTCTCTTATTGTATTATGTAATTGGGTAGAAGTAGAATAGTGCTAACGGGGAGAGGAAAAGGAGTGATTTGTTCTAGGAACAAGTTGTTTATATATCCATCCGCATATCACTATTAATTTACTTTACGCGCTTTATGATGTTTTAGAAGCATGCTTAAGGGTGTATGATGATGAGACCTAACAAAGATAAATAAATTGGTTGCCAATTACGCGAAAATCCCTCAATTTATATTAAGCGAATATCCTTCCATTGAATGGTTCTTGTTCAAGATCCGAAGTTGGCATTGGTTTGTTTTTGACCAAAGTCAAGACCTTTGTCAATCAAGGATGTACTTGAATCATGAGAGTTTTGTTGCATATCGGTGTCTTGTCCAAATCGTGATTTTTATTGGCCAAAGTCAAGATCACTTTTTGTCCAACGACATTGATTACGAAACTTTCCTCGTCAATGGGTCCCGCTTAACTGGAATCATTAGGTTTGTTTTTGGCCAAAGCCAAGGCCTAGTTGATTCGGAGGATAGGGTTAGGAAAATGTATTAGATACATTGACATTATACATATGTTTCGGACTTGGATGTCCACCTAACCGGATCTAGGAATTGGATGAGATCCAATTGATCATGGAGATCTACCTAAGTTAAATAGCATACAATTTTTATTGGCCAAAGTCAAGGTTGTGTGTTATTTAACGGGATCCTAGCCCACTAGGAAATTCGATTTCCCGAGTTCTCTACAGAGGGTTAAACTTGAAGAAAATAGTGGGAGGCTATTATTGAATTTGCAATTTCATTCAGATATTTAGCCTTACGCGTCTTTCAAAATTATTTCGTCAATATTTTAAATAATTAGTTGGACTAATATATTGTTTTTTTACTTGTAACAGTTTGACTGTACCCATAACATCGTTGACTTTATAGTTGGACTATAGTTGTCAAGATGATTGGCAAAGGTAATATCCGCGACATAATCATGGGCGATAATGTCTTCAAAGGGACAAACTTTGCCGACTGGGAAATGAACCTCAAGATAGTGCTTGGGGCTGAGAGGATACTGTATACTATTCAGACACCTCTCCCGCCTAAACCCACTGAGCCACTGGAGCTAGAGTTATGGAAGACTCATAGTGATGATTGTGACCAAGCTCAGTCAGTTATGCTAGCTGCAATGACCCAGCATTTCAGACGCCAGTACAGGGACTTGGATCCCTATAACATGATGGCAAGATTGCGTGATCTTCACCGCACCAATAAGCGGATGAAGAGGTACGAGCTAGTAAGGAAACTCTTCCGCTCCCGGATGACAGACGGCGCATCAGTTGAAGCCCACGGGACTCAAATGATCGCCGATATTGATGAGTTGGCCAATATGGGAATAGTCTTGGAGGCTGAGCTGACTATAGATATGATCTTGCAGTCACTTCCTGATACTTGGAAACAAATCATAATCAACTACAAGTTGATGGATACAGATGACACTCTTGGAGAGCTGTTATCTGTCTTGAAGGAGTCCGAAAGGGAACTCCTAAAGGGGAGCAAGCGCGAGGCGCATTTTGCATTGACCTCTCATGCGCCAAAGGGTGGGCCCAAGGCAATTGGAGGTGCAAGGAAGAAGAAGTTCAAGAAGAAGGGCAAAGGCAAGTTGACAGTGGCTTCTAGGAAGCCAAAGGACAAATCTCGCGACATCTGCCTCAACTGCGGCAAGAGGGGTCACTGGAAACGTGACTGCCGAATGAGCATTGTGCAGAGGGAGGATATCAAGGCTGGCAAGGCTATTGCCTCTGGTATGTTTGTTATTGAGATAAATATGAATACTTCTAGTTTTAAAAATTGGATTTTTGATTCTGGTTGTGGTGCTCATATTTGTACTGATGTGCAGGATCTGCATGATAGCAGGGTGCTGGCATCAGGGGAGATGGATCTACGGGTCGGAAACGGAACACCAGTTGCTGTTTTGGCCGTAGGGACTTTTGTTTTAGTACTGCCCTCAGGGCATGAACTTAAACTTTTGAACTGTTATTTTGTACCTAGTTTAACTAGGAATATTATATCTGTATCCTTGTTAACCCAGCAGGGTTACACTTTTGTATTCAGGAACACTGGGTGTTATTTATATAAAAATGATGCAGAAATTTGCACAGCTGTTGCAAATAACGGTCTTTATATTTTGAATATAAATGAATCTCCTAAAATGACAAACAAAAGGCTCAAAAGAAGTAATCTAAAAGATGAAGCTTATATATGGCATTGTCGTCTAGGACACATCAACAAGACTCGCATATCCACACTTTCGAAGAGTGGGTACTTGGACGAATTTGATCCCAATTCATATGACGTCTGCGAATCTTGTCTTTTAGGCAAAATGCCTAAATCACCTTTTAGCGGTAAAGGTGAACGTGCCACAGAACTATTGGCTCTCGTTCATACTGACGTATGCGGGCCCATGTCTAGCCAGGCTAGAGGTGGATTTCACTACTTCGTAACCTTTACAGATGATGCATCTCGTTACGGTTATGTGTATCTTATGAGACACAAGTCGGAAACTTTTGAGAAATTCAAAGAGTTTCGACACGAAGTGGAGAAACAAATGGGAAGAGTATTAAGACATTACGGTCAGACCGTGGTGGCGAATACTTAAGTTATGAGTTTCAAGATTACTTGAAAGAATATGGTATTCTTCACAGTGGACTCCTCCTGGAACACCGCAATTAAACGGTGTGTCCGAACGGAGAAACCGCACCTTGTTGGACATGGTGAGGTCAATGATGAGTCGCACTGAGCTACCATATCCTTCTGGGGATACGCATTAAACAGTGCTATACTTATTTTGAATAAGGTACCGTCGAAGTCTGTTAAACAGACCCCATATGAGATATGGACAGGAAGGAAACCAGGTTTCTCTTTCCTAAAGATTTGGGGATGCTGGGCATATGTTAAACGTTTGGAAAGTACCAAACTTGAACCCAAAACTGATAAATGCCTTTTTGTAGGATATCCTAGGGAAACCAAAGGATATTACTTCTATCACCCACAAGAGAACAAAGTATTTGTTGCTCTACAAGCATTTTCCCTTGAGAAGGATTTTATAAATGCAGTGGTAAGTGGGAGGAAAGTAGAACTCGATGAAGATCGTAGTGATACTGTTCCTGGCAATGAATCAACGACGGAACAAGAACAGACCGTCCGGGATGAGTCTGTACCACAAACTTCACATACACAAGGACCGCGTAGGTCGGAGAGAGTCAGAACAGTACCTGAGAGGTATGGGTTCCTGATCTCACCTCATATAGATATTAATCTTATTGAGGATAATGAGCCGGCTACGTATGAGGAAGCGATACAATATCGATTCCGCTTTATGGCAAGAAGCCATGAAGTCCGAGATGGATTCCATGTACGCCAACCAAGTTTGGACACTGGTTGATGCACCAGAAGGCGTAAAGCCTATTGGATGCAGATGGATCTTCAAGAAGAAGACCGACATGGATGGCAACGTACAAACGTACAAGGCTAGGCTTGTAGCGAAGGGGTATCGTCAACAATATGGTATTGATTATGACGAAACCTTCTCACCCGTTGCCATGATTAAATCCATTCGGATAATGCTTGCAATAGCTGCATATTTCGATTACGAGATATGGCAGATGGACGTTAAAACCGCTTTCCTTAACGGAAACCTTTTGGAGGATGTTTATATGCAACAGCCTGACGGTTTTATCGTACCTAGACTTGCAAACAAGGTTTGTAAGTTAAATCGATCCATTTATGGATTGAAGCAAGCATCACGGTCATGGAATCAGCGTTTTGATGAGATCATAAAAGAATATGATTTCGTGCAAAACGCAGATGACCCTTGTGTATACAAGAAGGTTAGTGGGAGAGCACTTACTTTTATTGTCCTTTATGTCGACGACGTATTGCTTATAGGCAATGACATTCCCATGCTAACGTCGGTGAAAGCTTGGCTTTCATTAAAATTCTCCATGAAAGATCTGGGAGAAGCAGCCTTTATTCTTGGAAAAAGATCTACAGGGATAGATCTAGAAAGCTGCTTGGACTCTCCCAGAGTACATACATTGATAAAGTGTTGAAGCGATTCAACATGGAACAATCCAAGAGGGGATTGGTTCCAGTGGTACGTGGTACCTCTCTGTCTAAGGACATGTGTCCTAAGACTCAGGAAGAGAGAGACACATGAGTCGGATACCGTTCGCCTCGGCAGTCGGATCGATCATGTATGCCATGATATGTACACGACCTGATGTCTCATATGCTTTGAGCATGTGCAGTCGCTATCAGGCCGATCCAGGTGAAGGTCACTGGATAGCAGTTAAGAATATCCTTAAGTATCTTAAACGAACTAAGGATGCTTTCTTAATTTATGGAGGTGGAGAACTTGCGGTATCTGGGTATACCGATGCAAGTTTCCAAACCGACAAGGATGACTACAAGTCGCAATCCGGGTACATTTTTTGTTTGAATAACGGAGCAGTGAGCTGGAAATCTTCCAAGCAAGATACTGTTGCCGATTCAACAACAGAAGCGGAGTACATCGCTGCATCTGAAGCAGCAAAGGAGGCAGTTTGGATCCGAAAGTTCCTAATCGGATTAGGAGTAGTTCCGTTAGCAGCTGAGCCCGTTCCATTGTATTGTGACAATAACGGGGCTATAGCACAGGCTAAGGAACCAAGGTCTCATCAACGGTCCAAGCATGTTCTTCGACGTTATCATCTTATTCATCTGATTCGGGAGATTATACATCGTGGCGATGTAAAAGTCGAGAAGGTCACATCAGATGACAACATTGCAGATCCGCTGACGAAAGCTGTTCTTCAGCAAGTTTTTGAACGACACATACATAGTTCGGGTATTAGATGCTTGAGTGACTGGCTATAGGCCAAGTGGGAGATTGTTAGACATTATGTCCCATAGCGTCACTGTTTGTAAATGATATTGTATTATTGTACAAAATTAACTATGTGATAATGAAATTGCCTTTTGCCGTTTTGTAATATGTTTACTTTGATTTATAAATGGCGAAAGTCCATATGATTAGTACCTGGACTGAGATGATATGAGACAGTATCAGTCCCCAAAGGTTTAATCATTAAATATCCCTAGTCGTAGTATTATCGAGACTGGACATCGATAATGCGGAATAGACTAGTATTGCGCTTGTGCACGTTGTGAGGGCACAACGGCATAGTTCTCATATATTTAAGTATTGGATACTTATGCAAGTGCGATAGGAGGTTGTGTTTTACCGATGGTACGGAAAACAGCTTCGCTCTGGATAGACCCCGCGGAATCCCATTGGTAGTATGTCTGCGTGTCTATGGGAGGCCGCATCAGGGTAGGTGTATATGGTCTTAACCTGAGACTTACATCGCTAGTACTTGCGACAATCGGTAAACTTTGGTTTTGGTGGTTGGGGACCTTAACCGTTCTGTGTACACCTCTTCTGGGTTTATCGAGAATCGTAGTGTACTGGATGTGATGTCAAGATGGAAGTATCGCTTCAGACATATGGAGGTGATGATCACGCAGGACACAGAACAGAACTAGCTCTATAAAAGTTGCAACCGTCGGGACAATATGACCAGGTCAGGATTGTCCGATTTAAAGAGGCTAGTTGCTTGATGTCCGATATATGTTTCGTACGGGGCAGACACATCTCCAGCCCCAGGCCTAGCATGTGATCATCCGATACTGGATCGATGTACGCAATACTACGGTATACTACGCTTGATATAGATCTTATATTCCTATAAGAATATTTCTGGAGAATTGGGTAGGCATGGCGCTTTGCTAGAAGCCAACCTTGTCTTGTGAATCGGTAAGAACGTAGTACGAGGTACGTGCGTGTTCGGATTATCCGACGACCGTATTCACTGCCAAAATATCCGGAGATCTCTTGGGTCGCTTCCTGAAGATTCACCTATGATATTTGATTCGAACTTAATTAATCTTGGATTAATTGCGGAGAAACTTTATCTCGGATAAAGTAAGAGAGAGAGAACGATTAATTTGAATTAATCAGTAAAATTATTATATTCGATATAATAATTGAAATTCGATTTCGACGCGAAATTAAAATTAGATTTTAATTCGGGCATACGAGTTAATTTAGAATTAATTCGTAAGCGACGTAAATAATAATTTCGCTAGGAGCGATTATTTATTTAAATTCGATTTAATTAACGTCGCGATGCAAGTTCGGTATTTCGGAAATATCGAACCCGAACGCGTGAGTGCAAGTGGGCCCACTTTCATTTGGAAACGTGTGGGGCCCACATGACACATGTCATTATATGCATTATTTTATTGATGATGCATTGCATGGTGATAGTGTATTTTACACTCAAATGTTATGCATGGAATTTGAGTGTTGGACACTCTAAGCCTTTGCATGGCTTGTGTCATAGATTTATTATTATTTAATAAATATTATGGCATAAATATAAATTGATTTTTGGTATCAAAATCAATTAAGAAAATCTCTCTCTCTCTCTCACTCTGGCCGAAACCTGAAACAGTTTTTGCTCTCCTTCTTCTTCATTTTGTTGCCAAAACTTGAAGAAGGGTTGTTGTTTGGAACATGCATGGCTAGCACCTTCAAGGAATCAAAAGAGGTGATAGGGAAACCATCATAGAGCAAGGAATACACAAAGTTTGATGCTTGCTTCTTCTTGTCTTCCTTGGCCGAACTAGTCACCTTGGAGCTTCCATTTGGTTTGTTTTTTCTTCATCAACATAGCATTGTAAGTATGATTCCGCCATACTTCATGTTTAATATATCCTTTGTTGTATTTCATATATGCTTAATCTTTCCTTGGGACATATTATAGAATCCAACAGTGATGACTTTTAATATCACCGTTTTATAAGGGTTTAGATTATAGCTTGGTAATAATAAAGATTTATTTATTGAGTCTTAATCTAATGCTTTTCATTAACTGGCCATTAATAAATTGATCTGGTAAATCTAAAATGAACTAGACATAGGATTTTAGTTTCAGCCTTAGACTCAATACCCACGATCTTCCTAAGGATATATAACCCTTTATAGATTTCCTTACAGGATAGGAATATACCTGTCGGGCGGGGGTAGCCATAATTGAACTAAACTTAATGAATCCGGATAATTTTGTTGACATAGACATATGGTTCAATTGGGTTAACTGGGTATTTGTGTCTGACCATCGACAGAGGCTACACATAATTTAGTGTTCCAATTATAAATCAATATATTACCCAACTTTAAGCTAACCACTTCATCTTAAAATGATATTGGAAGAATCACAACCCTAGATAGTTTTTAATATTGAATTTTCTTAAAACCTATTTCGACAATTTTATTTACTTGCTTTTAAATTTAGAATCATCACCATTTCAAACAATCAATCAACCTGTTTGATACTAGTAATCATTTGACCTCATAAAATTAATAGATAGATATTAAGTCCTCGTGGGATCGATATTTTTACTACTTGAACGATACGTGCGCTTGCGTATACGTGTGTGTTTACGCCGGTCAAAGTGCCAATTGTAGGTTATCCTAGGGATACCATAAGTATTGTACTTATATATCTCCCAGAGAACAATTAGATTGTTGCTCACCATGCAGTTTTCCTAAGAGGAATACCGATATACAATGGTAAGTGGGAGGATAGTAAAACTCGATGAAAATCAGAGTAATACTGTCCAGGCATCGAATCCTAATGGAACACAAATAGTTCATCAATGATGAAACTATACCATAATCTTCGACACAAGAACCGCGTAAGTCAGAGAGAGTCAGAAAAACAACCTGGGGTATGGGTTTCTGATCTCACCTGATAAAGATGTCTATCTTATTGAGGAATACCAACTGACTACGTATGAGGAAGTGATACAGGTATCGACTCCCTAATTATGACAAAGTGTCATGAATCCGAAATGGATTCCATGTTATCAACAAGTTTGGACACTGTTGATATGATACCACAAGGCATTGTGCCTATTGGTACTATATAAGTCTTCAAGGAAGACATACATGGAAGGCAACATACCAACGTGTAAAGCTAGGATTTTTAGCGGAATGATATCGTTATCAACATTGTGTTGATTACGATTCAACCTTTTACTTGTTGCCACGGTAAATCCATTTGGATAATGCTTGCTAATACTACATGTTTCATTAGTGAAATATGTCAGCTGAACGGGAAAATTGCTTTCCTGAAAAGGAAACCATTCGGAGGATGTTTATAACATCCTGTCGGTTTTGTCGTATCAAAACTAGCAAACAAGGTTTGCAGGTTATTCAATCCATGTTTGGATTGAAGCAAGCATATGTTCTTGGAATTTTCGTTTCGATGTAATCATAATGGAGTATGATTTAATTCAAAACGAAAATTCATGTGTTATAAGAGGGTTAGTGGGAGCGCACTGACTATACTGTCCTATAAATAATGATAACATACATCATTTCTTGAAATGATATTCCCATTAACTATCGGCGAAGCTTGGCTTTCGAGAAAATTCTCCGTGGAATTCTTGGGAGAAACAACCTTTATTCAAGGAATAAAGATCTACTGGATATATTTAAGTTGTTAAAACTCTCCGAGAAATCATACATTGAAAAATGTACACGACCTGGTTTCTCATACGTTTTGAGCATATGGATTCACAAACAGGCCAATCCAAGTGATGGTCACTGGATTGATGTTAAGAACATCCGTTAGTATCTTAGAGAACTAAGGATGCTGTCTTAATCTATGGAGAAATGAGAACTTGAAGTGATTGGGATCACTGTAGCAAGTTTCCTAAACCGATTAGACGACTAAAAGTCACAAACGGTACTATACAGTTTGAATAACGGTACAGTGAGCTGGAAATCTTCCAAGCAAGATACTGTTACCGTATAAACAACAAATGCGGTTTATTACTGCAGCTGAAGCGGCAATGGAAGCCTTCTGGGTCGATAATAAATCTAGTTAGATTAGATATAGTTCTGTTAGCAGCTGAGCTAGGCGTCAGCACAGGCTAAAGAATTAATGGTCTCATCAAAGATCCAGATACATACTTCGATATTCATCTGATTCGTTCGGATCATACATCGTGGTGATGTGATGATCGTATAAATCTCATCAGATGATAATCATGCAAATCAGCTGATGAAAGCCTTTCCTCAGCAATTTGAGCCAACCGTACATAGTTCGGGTGTAAAACACTCGAGTGACTGGCTATAGGCCAAGTGGGAGATTGTTGGACAATTATGACCCATAGCATCACTATTTGTACAGATCACGGTGTTGTTGTACAAATTAACTATGTGACAAAGGAGATTGCACTCTTATCATTTGTGATTAGATCACCTAGATATATAAATGATAGGATGTCCCTGTGATTTGTTCCTAGATTGAGAATGATATGAGACAGTATCAATCCACGAAGGATAAATCATTAAATATCCCTAGTCAGAGTATTATCGAGATTGGACATCGATGAATACGTAAAAGACTAGTATTACACTTGTGCGTGTTGTGAGGGCACAACATCATAGTTCTCATATATTTGGGTATATGATACTCATGGAAGTGTAATAAGAGGTTGTATTTTACCGATGGTACGGGAAACAGCTTCGCTCTAGATAGACCCCTTGGAATTCCATTGGTAGTATGACTATGTGTCTATGGAAATCCGAAATCAGGGTAGGTGTATTTGGTCTTAACTTGAGACTTGCACCGCTAATACTTGCGACAATCAATATACTTTGGTTGCGGTCGTCCAGGGCTTTAACAGGTTCTGTGTATGCCAATGTTGGGAATATTGAGAATCGTAGTGTGTTGGGTGTGATGTCAAGACGGAAGTGTCACTTCAGTCATATGGAGTTGATGATCGCGCATGGATACATAACTGGTTCTCTAAAAAGGTTGCAACCGTCGGGATAATATGACTTGGTCATGATTATCCGATAATAAAGAGACTAGTTGCTCGTTATCCGATATATGCTTCGTACGGGGCAGACACTGTACCAGCCCCAGGCCTTGCATGTGATCATCCGATACTAGACAGAAATACGCAATACTACGTATACTACGCCTGATATAGATCCTTTATTCCTGTAAGGATATTTCCGGAGAATTGGGTAGGCATGGTGCTTTGCTAGAAGCCAACCTTGTCTTGTAAATCGGTAAAACATAGTACGAGGTACTTACGTGTTCGGATAGTCCGACGGCTGAATTTACTGCCAACATATCCGGGGATCTCATGGGTCGCTTCCCAAAGATTCACCGATGACGTATGACTCGCACTTTAATTAATCTGGGATTAATAAGATGAGAGAGAAAATTAATTTGGGATTAATTACGGAGATATTTTATCTGGGATAAAATATCATTTAAAGAGAGATAACGATTAATTTGGAATTAATCGATAAATTAATATATTCGATATATTAAACGAAATTGGATTTCGACGCAGAATTAAAATTAGATTTTAATTCGGGCGAACGAATTAATTTAGAATTAATTCGTTAGCGACGTGAATAGTGATTTCACTAGGCGTAATCATTTAATTACGTCGCAACAGAAAATTCGTTAATTTGGAATTAGCGAACCCGAGCCCCTGGATTATTTGCGAGCGCATTCACATTTCGAATTCGAGTGCGACACGCAAGTCAAATCAAGCGTCAAATCACTTGTCATTTTGAGTGATGTGACTTGACAACCTGTGATTGATGTGATTGAGTGATGTGTGTGGTTGGCATTTGTGGGGATTAATTGCATTTACTTTTGGAACCAAAATTGGTATATGATTTTAGAAATTGAATTACCAAAAACACTTAACACATTTATCTCTCTCACTCCTCCATTTCTCTCTTCTCCTTCATGCCCTTGGGGCTGAACATTTCTGGTTTCTGGTTTGAAAAAACCGAGCAAGAAGGGAAGCAAAATGGTGAGATTTGTGGCAAATTTCTATAGAGCTAGCACTCCGAGAGACATGCGAAGGTGATAGGGAAGTCCACCCATGAGCCGAGAACCATTTGACGAAGCTTGGAGCTTGACGAAGGACCACCATTGACGCCAAACCAGTGAGCTTGGACTGCAGTTTGCCATGACCATGATAGTGGGCAGTGAAGATTTGTTTTGCCTCGCGCGTCGCTAAACCGATCGATGTGAGTATTCCGCAACTCCCTCGAATTTATTCACTCATGTTCATGCTTGTAATTTGAACTTGGGATGCTTAAAATCTCCAACGTTATGATGCCGCTATCCCTTTGCCCGGGTCCCATTTATTTTGATTATTCTACATGCCTAAGCATTTTACTATATATTCTAAGCATTAAAACTCATAAAACATGCAAAGAACATAAACCTAAACATGCTAACTATCATAATAACTCTAATTAAAATAAAGAAAGAAAAAGACTTACTTGAACCGAAGACTCCTCCAGTCCTCCCTCCAATCTACAAGCTTTTCTCGAACTCAACAAGCTCTTCCACGTTCCAAAGAGCCACCCAAGTGTGTGGCCTCCAAAGGTGCACACACCAAAGCCAAAACTCAAGGCAAGACTACGCCTTGAGTGCACGGGTATTTTGCCCTTGGTGCTAGCTTAGACAAATACCTCAAAACTTTTAACTTGAGATTCCTCTAGTCAATTAGACTTAAGGATCCTCAAAATCAGTGGCTTACTCTTAAACTTTAGAGTTGCTCACTTATATAAACCCAAGATATGAAAGGATTTGGTGTAAAAATTTGTAAAGAATTCTTTGGGTTTATATAGGTGGTCCAAAGACAACAAAATTAATAAAGAATCCGATGTGGGATAAATTCTAATTAAATCTTAGCCATTGGATCTTAATATAATGGTTTAATGAGATTATAAAACCCTAATAAGAGTTTAGGCCGAATTGGAATTCAAAAAAAATAAAAATAAAAATAAAAATAAAAAAAAAAACGAAGATTATTTATTTATTTATTTATTTATTTATTTTCTTATTCATTTTTCCAATTCCCAAAGTGTCCATATCGTCATTCACCAATCCCTAAGCCACTTTGGAACCTCATAAATGTTATGTTCAATAATTAAACACATTGAACCATTTATGAACAATTCCTACAACAATCATATATGCTGTTAAATTTGTACTGTGCACTGTTAACCATTGATTTCGACTTTGTTGTGTGTGACCTTTTGGGTTCCCCTCAAGTTGGACATGAAATGAATCCTAATAATTTAATTGAACATAAATTATCCTCCGATCAGATGGTCATTCGATTTCAATGACCAAGGTTGACATCTAACAACATGCCAAGGCCCCCAAATGAGAAGGAAATATATATACCCATTATGTATGCGATTTACATATGATACGGTCCCTCGCCTCACTGTATCCCCACCGTTTGACCCAGGGTATGGAAAATGTCTACCCATATAGTCAAAGGTATGATGTTGTAGTGTCATGAATCGTGCTAACCCAAGAATCTCACATGATTCTTCTGTTGCTTCCACAGTCTCAAGCGCTGATCACACATATCAACCCGCGAACTGGAATACTACTCTTATAAGAAAATATTATCCGAGAGAGTGGCGATTCTCTGTTGTATCTTTACAAACTTCATGTGTTTCAACAAATGACCCAATCATACCCTTATGATCGGATCTTTTAAACCGGGGAAAGAGAATGTCAAAGTCATTTGATCCATACATAGGATTGTAAAGACCTCAAGTCTGAGGACTAGTAATACAATCGATACATGAAAGTTCTCACAGACACTTAGGATAAACACTCCATGTGACGCCATTCAACGTAATGGCACCCGTCTACATGCTTGGATTTCTGGTGGGACCTTGGTTCCTTTGATTGATCAATGGCGCCCGTGTTGTCACAGTACATTGTGACGCCATTCTTTATCGCGGGAAGCACTTCCAGCTCCGTGATGAACTTCTTTATCCAGACTACTTCTTTAGCTGCCTTAGATGTTGTAATATACTCGGATTCAGTGGTGGAGTCCGCTGTAGTTGACTGCTTTGAGCTTTTCCAACTGACAGCTCTGCCATTCATAGTAAACAGATATCCTGTTTGTGATCTACTGTCATTTTTATCGGTCTGAAAGCTGGCATCACAGTAACTAATGACTTTCATCTCAGAACAATCTCCGTATGTCAAGAACACATCGTTAGTTCTTCTCAGATACTTGAGGATTATTTTGATAGCTGCCCAGTGTTGCTCACCAGGATTTGCCTGATACCAGCTCGTTATGCTAAGAGCATAAGAGACATTAGGTCATATACATAGCATGACGTACATGATCGATCCTATTTCTGAAGCATAAGGGATCCTACTCATACGCTATATATCTAAAGGAGTATGTGTTGAGTTTCTATAATAGGTCCCAAGATCATGAAATCAAGCATAAAAACGCATGAATACATCAAAGGAATAAGGCGGAATTCATACTCACATTGAATGGTTTGATGCTAGGAAGAACAAGACCCATTTTCCTCCTTCACCAAACACGGTTTTGGACTGCTGTGAACTGCTGGACTGCACGGTGGGGGCGATTTTGGCTCCTCCAAATTCGGCCATTGAAGTCCTCCATTGAAGTTCCAAGCTTCAAGCTCCAAAATCAAATCCAAGCTCATGAATTCGTTTCCCTATCACCATAATATAACCCAAGGTGTGTGCTAGCACTACTCTTATTCCTTTGCTTCTCACAAATTCGGTCATACCAGAATTTTTGTGAAGAAATCGGCTTGAAGCCGTGAGAAGAGGAAGAATAAAAGAGAGGGAAAAGAGAAGTGCGTAAAAGAGAGTTGGGAGAGAGAAAGAAAAAGAAATGTAATTAGTTTTATAATTTCTAAAAAATTAATAAAAAACCATTTACCAATTCTTTTTACTTTCCATTAAATGCTAAAGTCAAAAAAGTAAAAGCAAAAGTTGCTTTTTCAACTTCTACATCAATCACTCAAATCAAGTAACAACATGTCACATCACTCAAAGTGACATTTTATTTGACGCTTGATGTGACTAGCGATTTGATGCTTGATTTGACTTGCGTGCCGCACTCGAATTCGAAATGCGAATGCGCTCGCAAACAATCCCGGGCTCGGGTTCGCTAATTCCAAATTAACGAATTTTCCATCGCGTCGTAACTAAATGATTACGCCTAGCGAAATCACTATTCACGTCGCTAACGAATTAATTCTAAATTAATTCGTTCGCCCGAATTAAAATCTATTTTTAATTCCACGTCGAAATCCAATTTCGTATAATATATCGAATATATTATTTTATCGATTAATTCCAAATTAATCGTTCTCTCTCTTTAATTAATATTTTATCCCAGATAAAATATCTCCGCAATTAATACTAGATTAATTTTCTCTCTCTTCTAATTAATCCCAGATTAATTAAAGTGCGAGTCATACATCATCGGTGAATCTTCGGGAAGCGACCCATGAGATCTCCGAATATGTTGGCAGTAAATCGGGTCGTCGGACTATCCAAACACGTAAGTATCTCGTACTACGTTTATACCGATTTACAAGACAAGGTTGGCTTCTAGCAAAGCGCCATGCCTACCCAATTCTTCGGAAATATCCTTATAGGAATATGTGATCTATATCAAGCGTAGTATACCGTAGTATTGTGTATTTATGTCCAGTATCGGATGTTCACGTGCAAGGCCTGGGGCTGGAATTGTGTCTGCCTCGTACGAAGCACATATCGGATGTCTGGTAACTAGTCTCTATAATCGGATATACATGACCTTGTCATAATATCCCGATAGCTCGAGCATTTAAGTGAACAAGTTCCGTATCCTACGTGACCATCATCTCCATATGACTGGAGTGGCACTTCCGTCTTGACATCACACCCAACACACTACGATTCCCAATATACCCAGTATCGGCGTACACAGAACCGGTTAAAGCCCTGGACGACCTCAACTAGAGTATATCGATTGTCGCAAGTATTAACGGTGCAAGTCTCAGGTTAAGACCAAATACACCTACCCTGATTGCAGACTCCCATAGACACATAGTCATACTACCAATGGGATTCCGCGGGGGGTCTATCCAGAGCGAAGCTGTTTCCCGTACCATCGGTGAAACATAACCTCCTACTACACTTGCATGAGTATCTTATACCCAAATATATGAGAACTATGCCGTTGTGCCCTCACAAACGCGCACAAGTGTAATATTAGTCTTTTACGTATTTATCGATGTCCAATCTCGATAATACTCTGACTATGGATATTTAATGATTTATCCTACGTGGACTGATACTGTCTCATATCATTCTCCATCCAGGAACAAATCATAGGGACCTCTCATCATTTATATATATCTAGGTGATCTAATCACAAATGATAAGAGTGCAATCTCCTTTGTCACATAGTTAATTTGTACAACAACACCATGATCTGTACAAATAGTGACGCTGTGGGTCATAATTGTCCAACAATCTCCCACTTGGCCTATAGCCAGTCACTCGAGTCTCTGACACCCGAACTATGTACGGTTGGCTCAAACTGCTGAGAAAAGCTTTCGTCAGCGGATTTCCATGATTATCGTCTGATGCGATTTATTCGATCATCACATCGCCACGATGTATGATCTGAATGATTCAGATGAATATCGAAGTATATATCTGGATCGTTGATGAGACCATTAATTCTTTAGCCTGTGCTGACGCCTAGCTCAGCTGCTAACAGAACTATATCTAATCTAATTAGATTTTTTATGGACCCAGATGGCTTCAATTGCTGCTTCAGCTGCTGCAATTAACCCGCATTTGTTGTTTATTCGGTAACAGTATCTTGCTTGGAAGGTTTCCAGCTCACTGTATCGTCCTTTAAACTGTATAGTACCGTTGCGACTTTTAGTCGTCTTTATCGGTTATAGGAAACTTGCTACAGTGATCCCAGTCACTTCAAGTTCTCCTTCTCCATAGACTAAGATAGCATCCTTAGTTCTCTAAGATACTAACGGATGTTCTTAACATCAATCCAGTGACTTTTCACTCGGATTGGCCTGTTTGTGAATCCATATCCTCAAAGCATATGAGATACCAGGTCTCGTACATTTTTCAATGTACGGTTTCTCGGAGAGTCTTTCGAAAGCCAAGCTTTCGCCGATATTTATTTTATGGGGATATCATTTCCATGAAATGACTTATATTATTATCATTATTTTATCGGACAGCCACTGTCAGTGCGCTCCCACTAACCCTCTTATATACACAAGAATCTTTTATTTTTGAATTAAATCATAAACTATTATGATTATATCAAAGCGATAGTTCCAAGAACCTAATGCTTGCTTTAATCCAAACATGGATCGAACAACAAGCATTATCCAAATGGATCTACCGTGGCAACATGTATTGGGTTGAATCGTAATCAACACAATGTTGATAACGATACATTTCCGTTAAAAGCCCAGCTTTATACGTTGGTATGTTGCCATCCATGTACGTCTTCCTTGAAGACTCATAAAGTACCAATAGGCACAATGCCTTGTGGTACATTAACTAGTATCCAGACTGGATAATTTACATGGAATCCATTTCGGACTATATGGCACTTTTCCATAATAGGGATTCGATACCTTATATCACTTCCTCATACGTAGTCAGTTGGTATCCCTCAATAAGATAGACATCTTTATGAGGTGAGATCAGAAACCCATACCCCAGGTTGTTTTCTGACTCTCTCCGACCTATGCGGTTCTTGTGTATTCGAAGATTAATAGTAATAGTCTCATCCTTGATGAACTATTTATGTTCCATTAAGATTCGGTGCCATGAACAGTATTACTCCGATTTTCATCGAGTTATACTATCCTCCCACTTACCACTGCATTTCGGTATTCCTCTAAGGAAAACCGCATGGTGAGCAATAATCTAATTATTCTCTAGTGAGGTTTATAAGTACAATACTTATGATATCCCTAGGATTACCTACATTTGGCACTTATCCAATTTGGGTTCTTGTTTGGTATCATCCAAACGTATGCCTAGCATCCAAAATTAACAAGAGTGAGAAACCTAGTTTCTTTCCTGTTCATGTCTAATATGTTATCTGTCAAACAGATATTTATGGAACCTTATTCAAAATAAGTTCTTGCACTGTTTAGCGTATCCGTTGAAAGAAATGGTAGCTCAGAGCGACTTGTGATTAACCTTATTATGTCTAACAAAATTTGGTTAATCCTATTCGGACACACCGTCAAACTGACGTGTTCCGGGAGGAGTCCTCATTTGAAAGAATACTATACTCTTTCAATTATACTAGAAACTTATTGCTTAAGTATTTTACATTACGGTCTTACCGTGACAGTTTCATACTTTAGCCGATCTGTTTGTCTATTTCATGTCGAAACTGTTAAAGTTTCCGATTTGTGTTTCATAAGAAACATACAACCACACGCGATGCCACATCCGTAAAGGTCACGAAATATTCATATCCATATCTAGCCTAACTAGACATGGGCCCACTTACTTCACTATGAATTAGGGCTAGCAGGTCGGTGGTAGTTACACTTTTACAAAGTAAATAGTGTTTGAGGCACTTTGCCCAATATACTAGATTCGTAGACTTTATTTGAATAGAATCAAATTAGTCCTGGTACCCGCTTTTCAAAAGTGCGGATATACAAGTCTTGTTTAATAGTGTCCCTGACAACTATGCCACAATTAAGTTTCTTAATTGATCAAATCAGTTTGAGCTATTTAATTGTCATGTTATATATTTGAGATATTATTTATATTCAAAATATAAATTCTGTTATTCACATCTAATGTGTTTATCTCAATATCATCTTTATATAATGAAACACTTTAGTGTTCTAGAATATAAAGGTACACCCGCAGCGGGTTATATGCTATATGAAGATAATGTTTCTAGTCAAACTAGTTACATTATAACAGTTTCCAAATTTAGGTACAAACCTAAGGGTAGTTCCTAAACTTAGATATCTACGGTTAAAACAGCGACTTTCGTCCTGTTTTCAATTCGCAGATAAATCTCTAATGATGTCAGTATCCTGTTCAAAACATATTCTGAACATCAATATATTTATTTTATGTACCACACTAAGTATCTAAAATCTAATTTTAATACTAGCTGTGAACATAATTATGACAATCATTTTTGAAGTCAGAGCCTTGCTCGTCTTCAGTTCCTTCTTGGGATATGTCATTTTATCTTCCTAGAAGATGATAATAATTTGGCCTTTGCCATTTTCAATATTCCAGTCGCCTTTGGCCAAGCCTCGGGTTTCTAGAATATTGAAGTAAGGTGTGCCTTGCACAACTTGCCTAATTGCAAACTTTGACTTTGTCTCCTTGAGAATAGTCATTAATTCTCCAAGAATTATTTATTGCAATTTTAAAAGTACTTCTAAGATCTAATCTTTGAATATCCTTCAATTTCAATATCACACTTTAAGAATCTAATCCTTAGTTCTGATAAAGAAATTAAGGAGTTTATATGACAATTATTATGGATTAAGCACTAAAGTTTTCATTACATGAATATTCCAAATATTATGTTCCACTTATTTGCTTAACTCCAAGCTTAGGCTTAATATATCATTTTATCAAATAAAATAACTTATTATTTTCCAGGACCATCATGAAATTATTCCCAATTTGAAAATTAAAGTCGTTTAAATACATTTTCACCCAGGATTATTTCTTAAACACTAATCTTTCATTTATATCTTGATTCTAATAGTCCAACTATTTAATCAACGATTTGTGGTACTATTTATTATAATGATTATAATAGTCCAACTATATAATCAAATATAATCTAAATTAATTAACCTCAATTACATTGATTACTATAATCCAATTATAAAATCAACTGTAAACTGAAATTAATTAATTCAAATATATTGATTAATATAATCCAATTATATATAATCAATATAATATAGTCCAACTGTTAATTAAAACAACAATTTAAATATTAGTCCAACTAACATTTAATCTAACGACGAAATAATTTGATTGAGCGCGTATGGCGAGTAATTGAACGAGTTGCAAATTCAATTCTTGCCTCCCACTATTTTTCGGCGAGCCTCTAACCCTCTGTCGAGTATTCAGGAAACCGCGTTTCCTAGTGGGCTAGCATCCCGTTAAATATCACACAATCTTGACTTTGGCCAACAAATTGTATGATAATTAACTAGGTAGATCTCTAAGATCAATTGGATCCAATCCAATTCCTAGATCCGGTAGGGGGACGTCCAAGTCGGAAACATATATCTTATGTATGCCAATACATCCAATGTATTACCTAACCTATTTCCTCTGAATCAACTAAGCCTTGGCTTTGACACAACAAACTTAGTGATCCCAGTCAAGCGCGACCCATTGACCATGGAAAGCTTCGTAATCATGTCGATGGACAAGAAGTGGTCTTGACTTTGGCCAACAAACCACAACTTGGACATGACACCAATATGGAACAAAACTCTCGTGATTCAAACACATCTTGACGGACAAAGGGCTTGACTTGGCCAACAACCAATTGCCAGTCTCGGATCTTGAGTGAGAATCACTCAATGGAAGGAAAGACGCTTAATATTGAGCGAGGGTTTTCGCGTGCAAATTGGCAACCAATTTATTATCTGTTAAGGTTTCATCATCACACCCTTAAACATGCATTCTAAACACAAATAAAGCGCATATGAAATAAAAATAAATGATATGCGGATGGATATTTACATTGATCCTAGATCAAATCTCTCTCTTTCTCTCTCCTGCTAGCACTTGTATACTTCTACCCATTACACTACACTTCTAAGAAACCTCAATTACATTGAGGGGAATAGATGAGAAGAGAAATACAATGAGAATAGAGGTGATAAGGCTGGACACGCAGGTCCAATTAATAAATCAAATTTATTACAATTTCCAAAATTGTCCCACCGACTAATATCCATCCGATATACATTATTCACGCATCACAACCATGTATTCATACAAGCATGTTATCAATCAATCTAATCCAATAATTAATATGATAATTAGTGATCATCAATGTCAAACAACGATTTGATTTTGTTCGAGTCAAACTCGTTTTGGAAACACGTACTCAAAGTACAATTTCTACGAATTAAATTAAATTACATAATTAATCCAATTTAAGACGCATTTAATTCTAATTCTCTATTTAATTCCAAATTAAATATTACATTTCTTAAAATAAAACACCTTTCGACTAAATTTCAAATTAATCGTTACGGGTCTCAAAGCCCAGATTAATATCCAATATTATTTAATTAAAGTCCAATAGGCTCTTAATTAATTCTTCAAAGCGTGACTTTTTGGTCAACTGGTGTGTTGGACAAAATGACCCATAGCGTCACTATTTGCACAGATCATTGTGTTGTTGTAGCAAATTAACTATGTAATAAGGAAATTGCACTCTCATCATTTGTGATTAGATCACCATAGATATATAAATGAAGAGAGGTCCCTATGATTAGTTCCTGGATTGAGATGATATGAGACAGTATCAGTCCACGAAGGATTAATCATTAAATATCCCTAGCCGTAGTATTATCGAGACTGGACATCGATAATGCGGAATAGGCTAGTATTGCACTTGTGCGCGTTGTGAGGGCACAACGGCATAGTTCTCATATATAAAGTATTGGATACTTGTGCAAGTGCGATAGGAGGTCGTGTTTCACCGATGGTACGGGAAACAGCTTCGCTCTGGATAGACCCTTCGGAATCCCATTGGTATTATGACTAGGTGTCTATGGGAGGCCGAAATCAAGGTAGGTGTGTATAGTCTTAACCTGAGACTTACATCGCTAATACTTACGACAATCGGTAAACTTTGGTTTTGGTGGTGGGGGATCTTAACTGGTTCTGTGTTCACCTCTTCTGGGTTTATCAGGAATCGTAGTGTATTGGATGTGATGTCAAGACGGAAGTGTCACTCCAGTCATAATGGAGATGATGTCACGCAGGATACGGTATTAGTGCTCTTAAGTGATGCGCATCCAATCGTGATATTATGACCAGGTCATGAATATCCGATTATAGAGACTAGTTACCAGACATCCGATATGTGTTTCGGACGGGGCAGACACTTATCCAGCCCCAGCCCTAGCACGTGATTATCCGATACTGGGCCGATATGCACAATACAATCGTATACTACGCTTGATACAGATCTAGATATTCTTTAATGGATATGTCCGGAGAATTAGGTAGACTTGGTGCTTTGCTAGGAGTCGACCTTGTCTCGTAAATCGGTAGAACGTAGTACTTGGTACGTACGTGATTCGGATACTCCGACGACCGTATTTACTGCCAGATTATCCGGGGATCTCATGGGTCGCTTCCCGATAATCCACCGATGACGCACAACTCGCACTCTTGAATAATCTGGGATTTAATAGAAGAGAGAGAAAATTAATCTAGGATTAATAACGGAGATATTTTATCCGGGATAAAATGTCGTCTAAAGAGAGAGAACGATTAATTTGGAATTAATCGATGAAATTAATATATTCGATATATTAAACGAAATTAGATTTCGACGCGGAATTAAAATTAGATTTTAATTCGGGCAAACGAGTTAATTTAGAATTAATTCGTTAGCGACGTAAATAATAATTTCGCTAGGCGCAATTATTTATTATAAATTCGATTTAATTAACGTCGCGACGTAAGCTCGGTATTTCGGAAATATCGAACCCGAACGCGTGAGTGCACGTGGGCCCACTTTCATTTGGAAACGTGTGGGGCCCACATGACACATGTCATATATGCATTATTTAATTCTAATGCATTGCATGTAGATAGTGTACAATGCACTCAATGTCATTGCATGGAAATTGAGTGTTTGACACTCTAAGCCATTGCATGATTTGTGTCATAAATTTATTATTAATTTAATAAATATTATGGCATAATATAAATTGATTTTTGGTAAATCATTTTAACTTAAAACAAAACTTCTTCTCTCTCAATTCTCTCTTCTCTCACGCCCAAAGCTTGAAATGGGGACTGGTTTTGAACCAGAAAAACGTGACAAAGGGAAGCAAGGGTTGGGTTTTCATGGTGAAAACCGCAAGTGCTAGCACACTACAGAGTCTTGCGAAGGTGGTAGGGAGGTTCACCCATGAGGCGGGACTCATCCGACGGAGTTTGGAGCTTCGTTTTGAGACCCGAAATTCTGTTTTGCAGGGACAGTGGACTGTTGCAGTTTGGCGTGAAGGGCAGTGCGTTTTTGGCCTTCATTCGTCTCCAAATCGACATAACCGATCAATGTGAGTATTCCGCTACCTCCGTTGATGTATTCACGCATTATTTCATGTCTTGATTTGATCTTGGGACCTTAGAATAAACCAACAATGGCATCAAGAGCTAATGTTGCAAGCATGAAAAATTGTAGGGCTTAAAATTTGGGTAAATGTTTGTTGAGCATGATTTGAATAAATTGCTTGTTTGAGTATGCTTATAACATGTTTAAATTCATTTGGTTGGACTAATTTGATGAAAAATGATTTGGAATTATTTTCCCCAAATATTATGCCTTGGCCGAATGTGTGATGAATTTTGGGATCTTGGATTTTTGATTTTAATTCATTGATGAGTTAGAATCGATTAGGTTGACGTTAATTTGAATCGAATTGGATTGGATTTTCGAATTGGACAAAAACCCCAAAAATTCTATGTTGGCCGAATGGATATGCCCTAATGTTCTTGGAATTTTGGTTTTGTGACATTGGATGTATAAAATCAAATTGGATGGTGATTTGATGTCGATTGTAGGTTCGATTGGATCGAAACCAAATCGGACACAAAATCCCTCCTTGGCCGAGAGCATGAAAGCATGTAAATGGGTTTGATTTTTCATTATGTGTGTTTGACATGTAATAATGAATTAAGTATGATTAATTGGACTAATTTAGTGTTTTGGAAATGTTGATTTAGTTGATTAATCATATAATGCACTTTTGGTAATTAAATTGTGAAAATTGGATTTTTGGTTTTATTTATTGGGCCTAATTTTGGAAATTAGAATTTAAAGTTGTAATTGGGCCTATTGGGCTTGATTTATCAAGTTTGGTTTAGGCCAAGTGGATTGGATCCAATTGGGCCCAAAACCTTAACCATAAAGCCCAATTGCGACTAATGAACCTTTAATGTTCAATTGGGCCTAATGGGCCAAGATTGATTTATGGGCTTATGGGGTAAATCCCGGATTGGACTTTGGTTATCGGTTTGACCCGAGTTGACCAAAAGTCCACGCCTTAAGAAATCAATCAAAGCCCATTGGACTTTAATTGAATTGACGTTGGACGTTAATCGGTCTTTGAGACGCGTTACGATTAGATTTGGAATTTAAATCGTAAAAGGTTTATTAAATAAAAGTGTAATATTTAATTTGGAATTGAATAGTGAATTAGTATTAAATACATGTTAAATTAGATTTAATGATGTAGTTTATTAATTTAATTCATGAATTCGTACTTTGAGTACTTATTCGCAAAAACGAGTTTGACTCGAACAAAATCAAATCGTTGTTTGAACATTGGATGATCACTTAATTATCAGATTAATTAATTTGATTAGATTGATTGATAGCATGCTTATGTGTGTGAATACGTGGGTTGTGTTGAATGAATAATGTATATCGGATGGATATTAGTCGGGTGGGCAATTTTAGAAATTGTTGTAAATTCGATTTATTAAATTGGACCTGCGTGTCCAGCCTTATCACCTTCTTTCTCTTTGTATTCTCTTCTCACCTATTCCCCTCTATATATATGAGGTTTCTTTAGAAGTGTAGTGTAACGGGTAGAAGTAGTACAAGTGCTAGCTTGAGTGAGAAAGGGAGAGATTTGATCTAGGATCAATGTGTAAGTATCCATCCGCATATCATTATTATTTTATTTCATACTCGCTTTATTATGTATTTAGAATGCATGTTTAAGGGTGTATGATGATGAGACCTTAACAAAGATAATTAAATTGGTAGCCAATTTGCACGCGAAAATCCCTCAATCTATATTAAGCAAATATCCTTCCATTGAATGATTCTTGTTCAAGATCCGAAGTTGGCATTGGTTTGTTTTTGACCAAAGTCAAGACCTTTGTCAATCAAGGATGTACTTGAATCATGAGAGTTTTGTTGCATATCGGTGTCTTGTCCAAATCGTGATTTTTATTGGCCAAAGTCAGATCACTTTTTGTCCAATGACATTGATTACAAAACTTTCCTCGTAATGGGTCCCGCTTAACTGGAATCATTAGGTTTGTTTTTGGCCAAAGCCATGGCCTAGATGATTCGGAGGATATGGTTAGGAAAATGTATTGATACATTGACATTATACATATGTTTCGGACTTGGATGTCCACCTAACCGGATCTAGGAATTGGATGAGATCCAATTGATCTGTGAGATCTACCTAGTTAAATAGCATACAGCTTTTTATTGGCCAAAGTCAGGTTGTGTGTTATTTAATAGGATCCTAGCCCACTAGGAAACACGGTTTCCCGAGTACTCCACAGAGGGTTAGAGCTCGACGAAAAATAGTGGGAGGCAAGTATTGAATTTGCAACATTCGTTCAATTACTCGCTAAACACGCTCATTTATATTTACTCGTCATATTAATCAAAAGTATTAGTTGGACTAATATTTATGTTGTTTAAAAAATATATATAGTTGGACTATATACAAACTCATTCAATATATAGTTGATTTTATAATTGGATTATAGTAATCAATATAATTGAATTAAAATGATAGTTGATTTTATAATTGGATTATAGTAATCAATATTAAAATTATAGTTGATTAAATAATTGGATTATTGTAATCATTATAATAAATAGTACCTTAATAATTTGATTAAATAGTTGGACTATTAAAATCAAGAAAGAATTGAAAAGGTTTGAATATTAAAATATATAATCCTTGGATTAAATGTTTTAAAATGATTTAATTTCAATTGGGAATTAATAATAGGTTAATTTATTTGATAAAATAACTTATTATTACTAAGCCAATAATTAAGCAAATAGTAGAGCATAAAGTCTTTGGAAGATTTATGTGATGATGACTTTAGTGCTTAATTAATAAATCTATCTTTAGATTTAAAGTATTAAAATTGCAATTAATAATTCTTGGAGAATTAATTGACTATTCTAGTGGAGAAAAGTCAAAGTTTGCAATTGGGCATGTAGCACAAGGTGCACATCATTTCGATATTCTAAAACCCAAGGCTTGGCCAAAGGTTTGTGAAATATTGAAAAGGTAATTGACATATCCCAAAGTGACTACCATTTGGATATGGAAGACACGAAGGAATTAAAGATAGGGCGAGGCTCTAACTTTAAAAATATTTGTCAAAGTTATGTTTACTACTAGTATTAAAATTGGATTTTAAATACTTAGTGTGGTACATAATACATATATGTATTGACGTTCAGAATCCGCTGTGAGCTGGATACTGGCTTCAAGCCGAGATTTCTCTGCGAATTGGAAACGGGACGAAAGTCGCTGTTTCGACCGTAGATACCTAAATTAGGAACTACCCTTTGGGTATGTACTTAAATTAGGAAATGTTATAATGTAACTAGTTTAACTAGAGACATTATCTCTATATCAGTGTTTAATCCATTGCGGATAAAACCTTTATATTTTAGAACACTAAAGTGTTTCATTATATAAAGATGATACTGAGATAAATACATTGGATGTAAATAACAGAATTTATATTTTGAATATAATAAAATCTCAAACATATAAATGACAAATAAATAGCTCAAATTGATTTGATCAATAGAGACTTATTTGTGGCATTGTTGTCTAGGACACAATTAAACAAGACTCGTATATCCACACTTTTGAAGAGTGGGTACTAGGACTGATTTGACTATTCAAATAAGGTCTACGAATCTAGTTTATTAGGTTAAAAACCTAAAAATACTATTTACTTGGTAATAGTAAAAGGCCACCGATCTGTTAGCCCTATTCATGGTGAAGTAAGTGGGCCCATATCTAGCTAGGCTAGATGTGAACATGAATATTTCGTGACCTTAACGGATGTGACATCACGTTGTGGTTATGTGTTTCTTTTGAAGAACACAAATCGAAACTTTGAGTTTCGACACGAAGTAGACAAACAGATCGGCTAGTAGTATTATGCCGCCACGGTAAGACCGTAATGGAAAATACTTAAGCAGTAAGTTTCATATGTACATGAAAGAGTACGGTAGTTCTTTCATATGAGGACTCCTCCCGAGACACGTCAATTGATGTGTGTCAGAACTAAAAACCAATTTTGTTGGACATGATAGGTTTATCACGAGTCGCTCTGAGCTACTGTTTCCTTCAACAGGATATGTATTAACAGTGCAAAACTTATTTAGAATAAGGTTCCATATAAATCTGTTTGACAGATATCATATAGGATATGAACAGGAAAGAAACGAGGTTTCTCATTCCTGATAATTTGGGTATGCCAGGCATAGCGTTTGGATGATACCAAACTAAGAACCCAAATTGGATTAGTGCCAATATAGGTTATCCTAAGGGAAACCATAAGTATAGTACTTATAAATCCCACATGAGAACAATGTGATTGTTGCTCACCATGCGGTTTTCCTGAGAGGAATACCGATATGCAGTGGTCAGTGGGAGGATAGTGATACTCGATGAAAATCGGAGTAATACTATTCAAGGCACGAAGTCCTTAATGGAACACAAATAGTTCATCTATGATGAATCTATACCATTAATCTTCAAATACACAAGAAAATCGGTAGATCGGATAGAGTCAGAAAACAACCTAGGGTATGGGTTTCTGATCTAACCTCATAAAGATGTCAATCTTATGAAGGTAACCATCCGACTACGTTTGAGGAAGTGATACGAGGTATCGACTCCCTGTTATGGCAAAGTGCCATGAGTCCGAAATGGATTCCATGTATAACAACTATTTTGGATACTAGTTGTTGTACCACAAGGCATTGTGCCTATGGTACATTAAACGTCTTCAAGGAAGACATACATGGATGGCAACATACCAACGTACAAAGCTAGGCTTTTGACGGAAAGGTATCGTTATCAACATTGTGTTAATAACGGTTCAACCTTTTACCTGTTGCCATGGTAAATCCATTTTGAAAATGCTTGAAATAACTATATATTTCATTTATGAAATATGTCAGTTATAAATCAAAATCGCTTTCCTGAAAAGGAAACCTTTTGGAGGATGTTTACAACATCCTGACGATTTTATATAACCGACAAACAAGGTTTGCGGGTTATTCGATCCATGTTTGGATCAATGCAAGCATAAGGTTCTTGGAACTGACGTTTTGAAATAATCATAATGGTTTATGATTTAACTCAAAACGAAATAATTCTTGTGTATATAAGGAGGTTAGTGGGAGAGGGCACTGACAGTGAAATTCCCATAAAGCAATTGGTGAAAGCTTGGTTTCATGGATATTCTTCAATAGAAATTCTCCGTAGAATTCTGGGGAGTAACAACCTTTATTCAAGGAATAAAGATCTACTGGGATAGATTTGGAGTTGGTAACACTCTCTGGAAATTGTACATTTAAAATGTACTTGTATTGGTGTCTCATACGCTTTGAGCATATGGAGTCACAATCGGGTCAATCCAAGTGATAGTCACTGGATTGAAGATTAAGAACATCTGTTAGTATCTGAGAGAACTAAAGATGTTGTCTTAAACTATGGAGATGGAGAACTTGAAGTGACTGGGATCACTACTGCAAGTTTCCAAACAATTAAAATACTACGGTACTATAAAGTTTGAATAACGGGACAGTGAGCTGGAAATCTTCCTAGCAAGATAACTGTTGCCGAATAAACAACAAATGCGGATTATTGCTGCAGCTGAGGCAGCAATAGAAGACCATCTGGGTCGAAATAAATCTAATAAGATTAGATAAAGTTCTGTTAGCAGCTGAGCTAGGCGTCAGCATAGGCTAAGGAATTAAAGGTCTCATCGACGATCCAGATATATACTTCTATATCATCTGATTCGTTCGGATCATACATCGTGGCGATGTGATGATCGTGTAAATCGCGTCAGCGATAATTAAGCAAATCCGCTGACGAAAACCTTTCCTCAGCAATTTGAGCGAATTGTACATAGTTCGGGTGTTAGACACTCGAGTGACTGGCTATGTGCCAAGTGGGAGATTGTTGGACAAAATGACCCATAGCGTCACTATTTGCACAGATCATTGTGTTGTTGTAGCAAATTAACTATGTAACAAGGAAATTGCACTCTCATCATTTGTGATTAGATCACCATAGATATATAAATGAAGAGAGGTCCCTATGATTAGTTCCTGGATTGAGATGATATGAGACAGTATCAGTCCACGAAGGATTAATCATTAAATATCCCTAGCCGTAGTATTATCGAGACTGGACATCGATAATGCGGAATAGGCTAGTATTGCACTTGTGCGCGTTGTGAGGGCACAACGGCATAGTTCTCATATATATAAGTATTGGATACTTGTGCAAGTGCGATAGGAGGTCGTGTTTCACCGATGGTACGGGAAACAGCTTCGCTCTGGATAGACCCTTCGGAATCCCATTGGTATTATGACTAGGTGTCTATGGGAGGCCGAAATCAAGGTAGGTGTGTATAGTCTTAACCTGAGACTTACATCGCTAATACTTACGACAATCGGTAAACTTTGGTTTTGGTGGTGGGGGATCTTAACTGGTTCTGTGTTCACCTCTTCTGGGTTTATCAGGAATCGTAGTGTATTGGATGTGATGTCAAGACGGAAGTGTCACTCCAGTCATAATGGAGATGATGTCACGCAGGATACGGTATTAGTGCTCTTAAGTGATGCGCATCCAATCGTGATATTATGACCAGGTCATGAATATCCGATTATAGAGACTAGTTACCAGACATCCGATATGTGTTTCGGACGGGGCAGACACTTATCCAGCCCCAGCCCTAGCACGTGATTATCCGATACTGGGCCGATATGCACAATACAATAGTATACTACGCTTGATACAGATCTAGATATTCTTTAATGGATATGTCCGGAGAATTAGGTAGACTGGTGCTTTGCTTTGCTAGGAGTCGACCTTGTCTCGTAAATCGGTAGTAGAACGTAGTACTTGGTACGTACGTGATTCGGATACTCCGACGACCGTATTTACTGCCAGATTATCCGGGGATCTCATGGGTCGCTTCCCGATAATCCACCGATGACGCACAACTCGCACTCTTGAATAATCTGGGATTATAATAGAAGAGAGAGAAAATTAATCTAGGATTAATAACGGAGAGATATTTTATCCGGGATAAAATGTCGTCTAAAGAGAGAGAACGATTAATTTGGAATTAATCGATGAATTAATATATTCGATATATTAAACGAAATTAGATTTCGACGCGGAATTAAAATTAGATTTTAATTCGGGCAAACGAGTTAATTTAGAATTAATTCGTTAGCGACGTAAATAATAATTTCGCTAGGCGCAATTATTATTTAAATTCGATTTAATTAACGTCGCGACGTAAGCTCGGTATTTCGGAAATATCGAACCCGAACGCGTGAGTGCACGTGGGCCCACTTTCATTTGAAACGTGTGGGGCCCACATGACACATGTCATATTACATTATTTAATTCTAATGCATTGCATGTAGATAGTGTACATTGCACTCAATGTCATTGCATGGAAATTGAGTGTTTGACACTCTAAGCCATTGCATGATTTGTGTCATAAATTATTATTAATTTAATAAATATTATGGCATAAATATAAATTGATTTTTGGTAAATCATTTTAACTTAAACAAAACTTCTTCTCTCTCATTTTCTCTCTTCTCTCACGCCAAAAGCTTGAAATGGGGACTGGTTTTGAACCAGAAAAACGTGACACAAAAGGGAAGCAAGGGTTGGGTTTTCATGGTGAAAACCGCAAGTGCTAGCACACTACGAGTCTTGCGAAGGTGGTAGGGAGGTTCACCCATGAGGGGGACTCATCCGACGGAGTTTGGAGCTTCGTTTTGAGACCCGAAATTTCTGTTTTGCAGGGCAGTGGACTGTTGCAGTTGGCGTGAAGGCAGTGCGTTTTTGGCCTTGATTCGTCTCCAAATCGACATAACCGATCAATGTGAGTATTCCGCTACCTCCGTTGATGTATTCACGCATTATTTCATGTCTTGATTTGATCTTGGGACCTTAGAATAAACCAACACTCGGGTCAAGCCGAATAACCAAAATCCAATCCGGGAGTTACCCTATAAGCCCAAAAATTAATTTAGGCCCATTAGGCCCAATAAAACTTTAAAGGTTCATTAGTCGCATTTGGGCATTTTGGAAGTGGTTTTGGGCCTAATTGGATCCAACCAATTTTGGCCTAAACCAACTTTGTACAACAAAGTCCAATAAACCCAATAACAACTTTAAAAGCCCAAATCCATTTTAAGGCCCAATTTTAATTAAATTACAAAATCCAATTTTACAATTCAATAAACAAAGTGCATAGCATTATTAATACCCAAATCAAAGTTTCCAAAACACCAAATTTGTCAATTAATCATGCTTAACATCATGGAATCATGTCCAACATAATTTGATCAAAATCAAACCCAAATATACATGCTAAAGTCTCGGCCAAATGGGGATTTGTGTCCAAATTCAAATCCAATCCAATTGAATCCAATCAAATATAAAATCAACACCCCCTAATGATTTCCAAGTCATCCAATGACAAAAAATCAAAATTCCAAGACATTATGGGCTATGTGTATTCGGCCAACTTAAGCAATTTGGGGAAAATTGTTCCAAACTAATTTTCAACAAATGATCCAATCAATCTTCAATTAAACATACTTTAAGCATTCTAAATCATCCAATTTCATTAAACATGCTCAAAATCAAGTTACCCAAATTTGTCAATTTTGGCCAACACATAAAATTGGGGAAAATTGTTCCAAACACAATTTCTTCAAATTGATCATTCACAACATCAATTCATCAAAATATAAGCATACTTAATCAATCAATTCAACCAAATCATGCTTCAATTGATAATACCCAATTTTAACCCTAACTTTTTTCATGCTTGACAAAGCTCAAGATACCATTGTTGAGTTTCTATAATAGGTCCCAAGATCATGAAATCAAGCATAAAAACGCATGAATACATCAAAGGAATAGGCGGAATTCATACTCACATTGAATGGTTTGATGCTAGGAAGAACAAGACCCATTTTCCTCCTTCACCAAGCTCGGTTTTGGACTGCTGTTAACTGCGGACTGCACGGTGGGGGTAATTTTTGCTCCTCCAAATTTGGCCATTGAAGTCCTCCATTGAAGCTCCAAGCTTCAAGCTCCAAAATCAAATCCAAGCTCATGAATCGTTTCCCTATCACCATAATATAACCCAAGGTGTGTGCTAGCACTACTCTTCTTCCTTTGCTTTCACAAATTGGTCATACCAGAATTTTTTGTGAAGAAATCGGCTTGAAGCCGTGAGAAGAGAGAAGAAGAAGAAAAGAGAGGGAAAAGAGAAGTGCGTAAAAGAGAGTGGAGAGAGAGAAAGAAAAAGAAATGTAATTAGTTTTATAATTTCTAAAAAATTAATAAAAAACCATTTACCAATTCTTTTTTACTTTCCATTAAATGCTAAAGTCAAAAAGTAAAAGCAAAAGTGCTTTTTAACTTCTACATCAATCACTCAAATCAAGTGACAACATGTCACATCACTCAAAGTGACATTTGATTTGACGCTTGATGTGTAACTAGCGATTTGACGCTTGATTTGACTTGCGTGCCGCACTCGAATTCAAAATGCGAATGCGCTCGCAAACAATCCCGGGCTCGGGTTCGCTAATTCCAAATTAACGAATTTTCCATCGCGTCGTAACTAAATGATTACGCCTAGCGAAATCACTATTCACGTCGCTAACGAATTAATTCTAAATTAATTCGTTCGCCCGAATTAAAATCTATTTTTAATTCCGCGTCGAAATCCAATTTCGTATAATATATCGAATATATTATTTTATCGATTAATTCCAAATTAATCGTTCTCTCTCTTTAATTAATATTTTATCCCAGATAAAATATCTCCGCAATTAATACTAGATTAATTTTCTCTCTCTTCTAATTAATCCCAGATTAATTAAAGTGCGAATCATACATCATCGGTGAATCTTCGGGAAGCGACCCATGAGATCTCCGAATATGTTGGCAGTAAATCGGGTCGTCGGACTATCCGAACACGTAAGTATCTCGTACTACGTTTATACCGATTTACAAGACAAGGTGGCTTCTAGCAAAGCGCCATGCCTACCCAATTCTCCGGAAATATCCTTATAGGAATATTGATCTATATCAAGCGTAGTATACCGTAGTATTGTGTATTTATGTCCAGTATCGGATGTTCACGTGCAAGGCCTGGGGCTGGAATTGTGTCTGCCTCGTACGAAGCACATATCGGATGTCTGGTAACTAGCCTCTATAATCGGATATACATGACCTTGTCATAATATCCCGATAGCTCGAGCATTTAAGTGAACAAGTTCCGTATCCTACGTGACCATCATCTCCATATGACTGGAGTGACACTTCCGTCTTGACATCACACCCAACACACTACGATTCCCAATATACCCAGTATCGGCGTACACAGAACCGGTTAAAGCCCTGGACGACCTCAACTAGAGTATATCGATTGTCGCAAGTATTAGCGGTGCAAGTCTCAGGTTAATACCAAATACACCTACCCTGATTGTAGACTCCCATATACACATAGTCATACTACCAATGGGATTCCGCGAGGGGTCTATCCAGAGCGAAGTTGTTTCCCGTACCATCGGTGAAACACAACCTCCTACTACACTTGCATGAGTATCCTATACCCAAATATATGAGAACTATGCCGTTGTGCCCTCACAAACGCGCACAAGTGTAATATTAGTCTTTTACGTATTTATCGATGTCCACTCGATAATACTCTGACTAGGGATATTTAATGATTTATCCTACGTGGACTGATACTGTCTCATATCATTCTCTGTCCAGGAACAAATCATAGGGACCTCTAATCATTTATATATATCTAGGTGATCTAATCACAAATGATAAGAGTGCAATCTCCTTTGTCACATAGTTAATTTGTACAACAACACCATGATTTGTATAAATAGTGACGCTATGGGTCATAATTGTCCAACAGTATGTGGACATTGCTCCTTAGATAATTTGATTCCATCACAAGTAGGTAAATTACCTCTTTTGGAATCTTCCATTTTGAATCTTTTCAAAAATTGATCTATATACGTAGATTGAGAAAGTCCTAACAACCTATTAGATCTATTACATTAGATTTTAATGCCGAGGATGTAGGTTGCTTCTCCCAAATCTTTCATGGAGAAATTCTGAGATAACCATTGCTTGGTGGCTTGCATCATGGGAATATCATTCCCGATGATTAATATGTCATCGACATATAATACAAGAAATATAACAGCACTCCCACTACTTTTCCTGTAAACACAAGGCTCGTCTACATTTTTGATGAAGTCAAATTCTTTTATTGTCTCATCAAATCGTATATTCTAACTTCTAGAGGCTTGCTTTAGTCCATAAATGGATCGTTTAAGGTTGCATACTTTATTATGATCATCCTTAGATGCAAACCCCTCAGGTTGTGTCATATAGACTTCCTCTACGAGGTTCCCATTAAGAAAAGCTATTTTGACATCCATTTGCCAAATCTCATAATCAAAGTGTGCAGCTAGTGCCAGTAAAATTCGAATGGACTTTATCATTGCAACAAGCGAGAAGGTTTCGTCATAGTCAATTCCTTGGATTTGTCTATAACCTTTCGCCACTAACCTAGCATTATAGGTTTGGATGTTGCCTTCTACATCAGTTTTACGCTTGTAAATCCACTTGCAGCCTATAGGTTTTATCCCTTCAGGTGCATCTACCAAGTCCCAGACTTGATTCTGACACATAGAGTCTATTTCGGATTTCATGGCCTAAAGCCACTTGACTGAATCAATGTCACGCATTGCTTCGTCATAACTGGTGGGATCGTCATTATCAATGACCTGATCATGTTCCTTATCAATATGGAAACCATATCTTTCAGGCTCATATCTTTCCCTACCAGACCTTCTAAGTTCATAACCTTGTGGTTGTTCCATCGCTGCCATTTTGAGGGGCCTCGGGTTTAGTTCTATGTTAGTTTGTTCTTCTCGTACCTCATCGAGGTCAAGTCTACTCCCACTATATTTCTTGAGAAGGAATTCATTCTCTAGAAATTTAGCATTTCGTGAGACAAATGTTCTTTGTTCATTTGGGATGTAGAACACGTATGCTATTGAGTTCAAGGAATATCCTACAACTTACATTTAACTACCCTATCATCCAATTGTTGTTTGTGTGAGCTTAACATATGCGTCACATCCCCAAACTCTTAGATAACTAAGACTAGGACGTTTCCTAGACTATAACTCATATGGTGTTTGACTAACAGTCTTGGAAGGAACTTGGTTTAGTAGTAGTGTTGCAGTATTCTAAAGCAAGACTCCAAAATGAATGAGGTCCGTGTCTGGCATCAGATCGGACCATATCTATAATGTCTGATTTCTCCTTTCGGAGACCCCATTATGCTGTGGAGGTCCCGGAGGAGTCCACTGGGAAACAATGCCATTTTCTCTCAAGTAATATTGAAATGCGTCGCTTAAGTATTCACCACCTCGGTCAGACCTTAGTGACTTAATACTTTTATTAAGCTGGTTTTCTACTTCAGCTTTGAATTTCTCAAAGGCTTCAGATTTATACCGTATAAAGTACACATACCCATATCGCAAGTGATCATCGATAAAGGTAATGAAGTAGGAGAATCCACCTCTAGTGGTGACTGACATTGGTCTACATACATCAGAGTGTATGAGTTCTAATATCTCTGCTGCACGCTGTCATTTACCTTTAAAGGGTAATTTGGTCATTTTACCAAGTAAAAAGACTCACAAGTTCCATAAGGTTATATTTGAAGGGTCTGAAATACCCATCCTTATGTAGCCGTATTAATCTTGTTTCATTGATATGACCTAAGCGACTGTGCCATAGAAGTGATTCATTGAGATTATTCGAGTTAACGTTGTATATATTAGAGGGTTAACATTCTTTGTTAGTTTGTAAGACATAGATACCATTATTCAAAATACCATCTCCATATTTTATTTCATTGAAATAAATAGAACATTCATTACAACTTATTAGGCATGAAAATCCTTTATTACATAAAGAAGAAATTGAAATGATGTTCTTTACAAGAGAAGGTACATAAACACAATATTCTTATAAGTTAAAACTACTAAACCATTCGGCAAAATTAATGAATAAGCCCCCATGTACAATGCAGCCAGTTTTGCTCCATTACCCATGCGTAAGTCAACCTCCCCATGACAGAGTCTCCTACTATTTCTCAGGCCCTGCACATTGTTACACAAGTGAGTCCCACAACCGGTGTCAAGCACCCAAGTAGAAGGTTCAGAGTTTTGAGAATATAGTTCAATCATATACAACATACTTGAAACATTGGGCTTCTTGGCCTCTTGGGCTTCCCTAGCTTCCTTGGCTTTTAAGGATATGCAATATTTCTTCCAATGACCCTTCTACCCACAAAATAAACATTTCCCATTTCCCTTTTTTCTTCTCCACCTTACCATTGGGCTTTAGGTGATCTGGAGCCTTGGCCTTGGCCTTAATTTTCTTTGGGCCTCGTGGCTTCAGGTCCGTACCCGTAAGCATGACGGAGGTTTTAAGCTCCGGTTTCAAGTCCTTCTCTATTTGCTTTATCAGATTGTGCAATTCTGCTAAAGTAGCTTCTTTATTAAACAGATGAAACTGCATAATAATGTTAGAGAAGTCTTTTGGTCAGGACTGAAGAATTAGATCGTGACCTATCTCATGATCCATGATGAACCCGAGGTTGGCCAATTTTTCAATGTGGCCAATCATCTTAAGCACATGTCCACTAACAGATCCTTCCTTATACTTTATTTGGAATAAGGCACATGACACTTGGAATCTCACGGTATGAACAGAAGTTGCATACAACTCCTTCAAGTGAAAGATGATGGTTTGAGCATCCATATCTTCGTGAGCTTTCTAAAGTTCGTCCAACATAGAGCCAAGCATTATGTAAATTGCTTGCTCATCATCATCAACGTATTTCTTCCAAGCATCAAATTATTTTGGTCAGCATATTCTCCGGGTTCAGGGGGAAATGGTCTTTCAAGAACATAGAAAATCTTTTCTTTGCATAAGAGAATTTTAAGGTTTCTAAACCAGTCATTGTAGTTGTCCCCTTTGAGCTTATGCTCATCAAGGATGGAACCAAGTGATATTCTGTTTGCCAATTGAATGTTTGTGAAATATTTTATGGAACCAAGTGATATTCTGTTTGCCAATTGAATGTTTGTGAAATATTTTAACCCACCTGTTAAGAGAGAATGTTAAAATTAGGAATACGTTTTCATTAATGTTTCATAATAACATGGGCTTTTGATATTATGAAGTTGCTCCCACTCAATTGTTTTAAAATTTTAAGCAAATCACATCAACCCCAATATGATGGATTTCTTATGGGCAAGGATACCATTATCATCATTTCACAACTCCGACTAGGGCCGGTCGTTATAAAATACGATAATTAGGTAGGTTCCCAATAAATTTATGATATAAATCACAATTCCTTGATCATTGGGTTGGGCAATCAAACATGCCATAGCTTATGCTAGTCCTTGTGGACACCCAATCTTTACCATTATGTTATAAGACCACGCCTAAGGGTCGCTGCGTCTTATGACTCAGAAAAGTCAAACCATTATCAATAGTACGATTTAAGGACTAATTGGTATTGGTAAGTCTAAAAAAGCCTAGTCTTGCCAATACGATTTAAGCCCTTTGGGTCTATACTTTACAATGGGAGGCAAATTTTAGACTTAAATTATTATTGAGGATTTTAGCAAGTTTAAGTGAGTAACTGTCAAATGGATTCCTTCATTGAAAATTTCCCAGAGGGAGGGTGGAGCGAACTCTCTTAAATACCCTTACCTCTTAGGCTCTTATTGCCTTGGTGACATGAATAAACAATAGATCCTCCAAATTTGTCCAACACTTTAAATATGCTTTAAGGTAAGCTTTGAGTAAATGATTATCTAGATGTCTTCACAACTTTTCCTTTTGGCTATAAAAAGGCAGTGAGTGAAGGAAGACACCAAATCATTATCTAACTCTAATAATACCTTTGGTTAAATTAACTTTAGTTTGGAAAGTTTTATTAACCCCTTGGTCCCAAACCACTTGTATCTTTTATAATGTCTTTTATTATAAACAAGTGATTTATATTTATTAGCCTTAAAGGTAATAAATCTTTAAGTTCATCACAGAATAATTAATTAGCTAAGGGATAAGCAATACAATCTTTATTTCTTAGAAAGTCTCTATATGCTTGCACCATAAAATAATCATGCCAATTCTAATCATACATAGAATCATCAAGCATATGAGTTTTAATATGTTGGAATTATTTTAGGCATTAAATAACTTTGATTAATATTTAATTATGATATTGCATTTTATTTTAATCAAATAAATTTACTATTCACGTTTTTTTACAGACGCGTGAACTTTAAATGTAATTTCATAATTCAAATATTAACCAAATCATGCAAAACTTATGCCTAAAAGTAAATTCAGGGTGTTAGCTTTCCAAGGAGCTTTTACACACCCAATTGCGAGTTTAAATTAGAGAGCGCTAATCAAAACAAAAACTGCACGCTGATACCACTGTTGGGAAGCAGCTGCGAGTGCGCAACAGAAAATTAAAAATTATGATGCCGCTATCCCTTTGCCCAAGACCTATTTGTTTTGATTATTATACAAGCCTAGGCATGTTACTATATATTCTAAGCATAAAAACTCATAAAACATGCAAAAAACATAAACCTAAACATGTTAACTATCATAAGAACTCTAATTAAAATAAAGAAAGAAAAAGACTTACTTGAACCGAAGACTCCTCCATTCCTCCCTCCAAACTACAAGCTTTTCTCGAACTCAGCAAGCTCTTCCACGTTCCAAAGAGCCACCCAAGTGTGTGGCCTCCAAAGGTGCACACACCAAAGCCAAAACTCAAAGGCAAGACTATGCCTTGAGTGCACGAGTATTTTTCCCTTGGTGCTAGCCTAGGAAAATACCTCAAAACTTTTAACTTGAGATTCCTCTAGTCAATTAGACTTAAGGATCATCAAAATCTGTGGCTTACTCTTAAACTTTAGAGTTGCTCACTTATATAAACCCAAGATATAAAAGGTTTTGGTGTAAAAATTTGTAAAGAATTCTTTGGGTTTATATAGGTGCTCCAAAGACAACAAAATTAATTAAGAATCTGATGTGGGATAAATGCTAATTAAATCTTAGCCATTGGATCTTAATATATTGGTTTAATGAGATTATAAAACCCTAATAAGAGTTTGGGCCGAATTGGAATTCAAAACAAATAAAAATAAAATAAAAGAAAAAAAAACGCAGATTATTTATTTATTTATTTATTTTCTTATTCATTTTTCCAATTCCCAAAGTGCCCCTATCGTCATTCACCAATCCCTAAGCCACTTTGGAACCTCATAAATGATATGTTCAATAATTAAACACATTGAACCATTTATGAACAATTCCTACAGCAATCATATATGCTGTTAAATTTGTATTGTACACTGTTAACCATTGATTTCGACTTTGTTGTGTGTGACCTTTTGGGTTCCCCATAAGTTGGACATGAAATGAATCGTGATAATTTAATCGAATATAAATTATCCTCCGATCAGATGGTCGTTCGATTTCAATGACCAAGGTTGACATCCAGCAACATGCCAAGGCCGCCAAATGAGAAGGAAAGATATATACCCATTTTGTATGCAATTTACATATGATACGGTCCCTCGCCTCACTGTATCCCCACCGTTTGACCTAGGGTGTGGAAAGTGTACCCATATAGTCAAATGTATGATGTTGATAGTGTCATGAATCATGCTAACCCAAGAATCTCACATGATTCTTCCACTGTGGCCACAGTCTCAAGCACTGATCACACATATCAACCCGCAAACTGGAATACTACTCTTATAAGAAAATATTATCCTCAAGAGTGGCGATTCTCTGTTGTATCTTTATAAACTTCATGTGTTTCAACAAATGAGCCAATCATACCCTTATGAATGGATCTTTTGAACCAGGGAAGGAGAATTTCAAAGTCATTTGATCCACACATAAGATTGTAAAGACCTCAAGTCTAAGGACTAGTCATACAATCGATACATGAAAGTTCTCTTACAAAATTAATTAAGAATCCGATGTGAGATAAATGCTAATTAAATCTTAGCCATTGGATCTTAATATAATGGTTTAATGAGATTATAAAACCCTAATAAGAGTTTGGGCCGAATTGGTGTTCAAAACAAATAAAAATAAAATAAAAAAAAACGCAGATTTTTTATTTATTTATTTTCTTATTCATTTTTCCAATTCCCAAAGTGCCCCTATCGTCATTCACCAATCCCTCAGCCACTTTGGAACCTCATAAATGATATGTTCAATAATTAAACACATTGAACCATTTATGAACAATTCCTACAGCAATCATATATGCTGTTAAATTTGTATTGTGCACTGTTAACCATTGATTTCGACTTTGTTGTGTGTGACCTTTTGGGTTCCCCTCAAGTTGGACATGAAATGAATCGTGATAATTTAATCGAACATAAATTATCCTCCGATCAGATGGTCGTTCGATTTCAATGACCAAGGTTGACATCTAGCAACATGCCTGTAGGCACTGCATTTTTGCATATAAGTCCCTATGATGAGTCTCACATGGAGACACTACCTCTTTAAATTGTGGAAGTCGCGGGAAACGGACGTCAAAAGGGAAGAGTCAGACATTGAAATCTTGTTGGATTTAATTCGCTTGTTTAGCTTCGGGTTCGCTTGTTGGACCTCTGTTTTAAAACACACCCTTAGCCTAAACCCCCGCAAGTCACATACCAAGCCCACACATCACCAAACCACACACCAAGCCTACCAAAATGGACCAAACTCACGGCCAAATGAGACCAACCCACACCCATCACTTTCCAAAATAAAAAAAATCACACATTAAACACATGCTAAAATCGAGACAAATAACCTTCCCCAATTAAAAACTACAAATCAAATCTCATCAAATGCTTTCCTAATTCAATTAAATTACCTTCCCTAATTAAAAAAGATCAAATCAAATAAAATCAAATCATATCCATAATTAAAGAGATCTTTTCCTTATCACATACTAATTAAAAGATATTTCCCATAATTACAAAATCCTTTCCCTATTCACACAAGGTAAACCATAACCTTTGCCTATAAAAAGAAGCCTAAACCCAACCTTGAAACCCCTAGCTCATTCTGACAAAAACCACAAAGAAACCCTAACCTACTTCACGCATCTAATAACTCTAAGCAGCCTCAATTCACGCACACCACGATAACACCACCATATCCTTCACGTTGAAGCCTCCAAGCACAATAGCCTCATCACGCTAAATCGACTACCTTTCAAACCAAAACTAGCCTTTGCCTCACGCCTCCACCCATCTAAGCAACACAACCCTTTGCTTCACGCCTTACCTCACAAATCATCCCCCTCATTCACCGTGAAATCACCCATGTACTGCACGCACAAACCACTGAAAAATCTGCCTCGCACTGCACGCATAAACCACTGAAAATCTACCTTGCACTGCAAGCGTAAACCATTTAAAAACAGCCCCATACTGCACGCATAAAACCCCACAAATTGCCCAGTCTATTACCGCATAAAATCTCTCAGACTGCCCAATTCACTGCCGCATATTGCCCCATGAAACAGTCTAGATTTTACCGCAAAATTGCACCCAGAAACTGCTTTACATTACCGCATAAACTGCCCAGCAAACCACCGAAAACTACACCTAAAACCAGTCCCATAATCACCGAAAACTATCCAGAAAATCATCCCTTTCCATTACAAAACTGTAGCCCCTAACACAGCCCCAAACACCACCAAAATAGTAAATTGAAATACCCCAGTAAATCGTAAAATAATGACCAGAAAATACAACGAAAACAGCAGTGAAATGGAGCAAAACAGCAGCCCAAAATAGCGAGACAGCGAAGGAAAACAAATCGAAAAAGCTGCGGAACATCAACCTTTTCGACGACCGCGAACGCACTTCCAAGAGACGACTTAAGAGGTTAGACCTGATGTCACCTTTTTATTTATTCTCCTTTTTTTTTTATTTATTTTTTTGTGTTACTTCGCATGAGTATTATTGATTGGTGTATTCTATGACCATGGGATGAATGGAATATGTGTTATCTCTTGCAGTATATCAGATGGAAACCCGGACATAAATTCCGTAGCCGAATCTGAATGGACGGTAGTGCGGTCTGTACTCGGGATACAATGCCACGTACCACTTGAGAAACACACATATTTCGTTTCATCCAACCTTGTGTTTGAGTATGATTTAGTCGTTAGTATGTTGTTTATTTTTTAAGCATGATTTAGTCGTTAGTATGTTATTTATTTTTAAAGCATGATTTAGTCGTTAGTATGTTGTTTCTTTATGCATGATTTAGTTATTTGCTTTCACATTAGGAATTTAATTTACGTTTATGTTTAGGTTGTTATTTATTTATATTATCATGTTTATTGATTTGATGCGTTTATGTGCTTGTGTGCTTGCCGTTATGCCGACTCACTTTTATGCATGCAAACTTAGACATAGGATTTACCTTTATGTTCATGAACTTAGACATAGGTTGTATGCACCTTTAGATATAGATCGATCTTGCGTATTTAGGTTGCGTAGATTTGGTTAAATTATTGCATAAATCCATTCATTACAAGTGGCATAAGTAAGAGACCATTCCGAACCCAACGGTTTGAGGTCTTCCCTTGCGAGGGGTGAGTACGGCCTTAAATCTTTGTCTCAGTTCACACTGGGTGGCGACTCCATGTTATTTCTCCGGTTTAGTTCCCCCGTGGGCTACTCCGTACTCCTGACCAGGCCGTGAGCCTGAAACATCATCGCCGATTTCTGTGTCCTACAGTCTGGCGACTCTACTGGGGATAGAGAATCAGCCCCGAAATAATGTCTTGTAGTGATTGTGATTTGTGCTTTAGTTAACCGTGTGTATAGTGGGTTGAAGGGGTTTAATCAAAGGCATTATTAAGGCTAGGTGATGGTTTGGTGTCTTCCTTCATTCACTACCTTTCTATAAGGAAAAGCTGTGAAGGCACCTAGATAATCATTACCCGTAGCCCACTGTGACAGACTAATTTGGAGGACTTGTTGTTTATTCCTGTCACCAAGGTGATAAGAGCCTAAGAGACTTGGGTATTTAAGAGAGTTCGCTCCACCCTCCCTCTGGGGAATCTACAACCGGAAATCCATTTGACAGTTACTCACGCACCATAACTCGTTGGCACGTACCGTAAGGTATAAAAAAGGTGTGCTCACTTGGTCACTCGAACCCTTGAGTGAGGAGACCTAGTTGTGGGCAATCCTTCGCCAACAAAAGCCTTTGTCTACATTCACGCAAACCCACACGTAGACCATAGTTGTATGACCAATATAAACTATTTCCTTTTGCTTATGTTTAGGGACCATCATCATTTGGACTCAGTTAGACTTCTTGTCAGAAAGGCGAACTTGTTGGGCCATTTAAATAGGAATGAGTTCGTATCTTATGACAATTGGGCTAAAAGTTTCTAAAATGCCGATGGGCCATCCTGTGGTTGGGCCCCTTATCATTCGAAGTTGTTTAGCCATGTTATCGTAAATGTGTAAACCTGTTGGGCCTTTTCAACTGGGACAAGTTTGCACCGCGTAAAAGTATGATTGAATGCTTTAAAATGACAATGGGCCGACTTATATATCTCATACATCGTACGTATCTCATGCATCGCATGCATACACGCTATCATACGGTTTTAAAAGACACCGTAGATACCCGTTGGGTTAGGGAAGATGGCAGACTCGTCAAAAGGCCGTCAACAAATATAAGTGAATCAGAGAATGAGGTATCTCGTATGGATCAGCTGGAGAATAGTCTCACTAAGGTCACCGAACAACTGTAAGCTTCGACTTCCGCTATGGCTAATATGGCCATGCCCCGTGCTGGGGGAGGTTCTGAGAATGTGAGGCGTGAGGACCCTCCGAACAGGTTGAATGATGATATCCATGTCTTCGATGATGATATGGCTGAGTATGCCGCAGGAAGAATAGTCGGGTCTCAGGATGAATTGCAAAAACTCCGCAATCAGGTAGAATCAGTTACCCGTAAGATGAGGGGCAAACATGAAGATCTGTTAGGCTATGAGGCGATGACGTTCGAGGAGCGGTTTTCGGCTCAGTTCAAGATGCATGACCTAGCTAAATTTAATGGGAACGGAGATCCGAGGGTCCATCTTCGGCAATATGTCTCGGTAATGAGTTCAGTGGGTTTGATGAAACGTCAGGTCCAGAAGATGTTTGGGATGTCGCTTGAGGGGGCACCCGTGGTATGGTATCACAGCCTCGAGAGAAAGGTCAAAGATGATTGGAGGGCATTAGCGGACGCCTTTCTGAAAGAGTATGTCACGGATTTGGAGATCGACTTGTCACTCCGTGACTTGGAGAATACCAAGCAGAAGCTGAAGGAGAGCTTGAAGGAATATGTAGATCGCTGGAGGAGCCAGCTTTTGAAGATGCAGACTCGGCCTTCAGAGAAAGACCAGATAAAGATGATTATCAAGGGCACCAAGCCCTCTATTTATGGCAAGCTGAGGAGGATGACCTCTATGATTGGCGATTTTTGACAGTTGAGGGAGACTGTCATGGATATTGAGGAGGAAGAAGCTGAGAACAAAAAGTTTTATGGCCAGAATAGAAGAACTTTTGGGGGGCCTTCTGAAACCAAGCCCGCTATTGCCGAGGTCACTGCAATCAGAAATAGGCAATTCTCCAACCTTGGTAAGCCTCTATCAAAGGTGTTTGAAAAACTGAAGATGCAAGGACTCCTGAAACCCTTAGAACCTAAACCACTTCCAAACCCTGTGCCACACTACCTTGACTTGAACTTATACTGTTACTTCCATCAGCAAAAAGGTCACGAAACTGACAATTGCCCCCACCTTAGGCATGAGATCCAAGACCTCATTGACACCCACAAAATACCCGACCTAGAAAAAGAACAACCCAACACACACAGAAATCCTCTACCTAACTACCACTCAATTCCACCACCCACCTACATGATCAACTTCTGCTTGCCCGAAAGCTTTGTCCTCCAAACTCTCAACCACCCAGTTTCTTTCATGGGGATAGGGGATGACAGCAGTGGAGAACCATAGGTCGAGGAAGAAGGCAACACTGCGAATGATGAAGCTGTTCCTCCTAGTTTATTTGATCTTGCATTTTCAATAAAGATATTGATTTTGTCTACTTGTTCGAACCTTTTCTTAATGATAATAAAGACGTTCATTTCGCTTACTTGCCTGAGTCTATTCCTTTCAACCTGCGACATGAGTATATTTGACAAAAGCATTCAACCCTGGTACTATGATACTCAGCGATGTTTAGAACACGGGGAATCCTCGGAAGAAGAAAGCAGAAAAGACAGGATAGCCATTCAGAAATTGGGAAACAGGCGGTGAAGCTGTCAGATTTAGAAGGGAACGAGCTCACCGAGCCAACCAACGTGGATAGAATGAAGCAGTATTTTTCCTGAGGAAGAGAAGACCGAGCAGTCACCAAGGGAATTGGTGGAAGACATAACCCGACGGGATAAGAAACTCATTCATGCATGCATGCATACACGTAACATATTTGCATTCTCTTTTTATGGTTGTTTTGTTTTGTATTCACATGAGAGACAGAGAAAGCGGCAAAGGCAAGCCAATCAGAAGTGGCAACAGTACAGTACCAGTTTTGGGTAGGAATCACAGGGTTGAGGCCCATACCAGTGTTAGTTTCGGGAAGGAATCCTAGGGTCGAGGCCCATATCAGTATCAGTTTCAGAAAGAATCCAGGGGGAAAGCCCACATTATCAGCGGTTGAAAGGAAGAATTCCATGGAGTGAGTGAAAAAAAGAAGAAGAGAGAAGTCTTTGATGGTTAAGCATATGTCTGGTGATGACATTGTTTGCTGTAGGGAGAAACCTTAGAAACGATAATTGTGAGATGTGCTCTCATTCAGTATTCTGAGTGGTTGATCTCGGCTGGACTCACAAGCACTTGATTACATGATTTTAGTAGTAGAAGCCTGAGTGATTGGCGAGATGACTAGTTGAAAAGATGATGGATCAGTGAATGACCGTTTGCCTGGATGTCCATCATGGTTTAATTATGCTATGATATATGATATGGTTGGAAACAAAGAAAAAGTCTCTACAATGAAAAGAAAAGAAAAAATAGACCGCCTATAACCGATAAGCGTGAAGCTACCCATGGGAGAGTATTAGGACCACCATGAGGAGAAATGCTACCTTAAAGGGTAGGTGTGTCGAAAAAAAAAGAGAAAAGAGAAAAAAAAAAAAAAAAAGAAAAAAAAAGAGAAAGTTCAAAAGAAAAGAAAGAGACGAAAGAAAAAAAAAAAGAAAACCATATCCTATTGAGTACGAGGAAGTAATCATAGAGTATGATCAAGACATCTAGGTTGGTTAGACCCACCGATCCGATTCTCCGAGACAAAATCATCGAGTTGGCTTACTTAAGGATTAAGCTGCGAAAGAGCCTTGGCACACACACACTAGGAGTCTAGTTCAGATCACTCATTCAGACGATCAGATTTGAGTAAATTAAGAACTTTTGAAGGTTCTTTGGTTTCGACGCAAAGCATCGATTGAGGACGAAAATATATTTGGCTATCAGGACTGTCTCGTGAGAGGCAATATAGCATGTTGATATGCAACACCACATAAGTATCAGTTAGGGGGCGAGGCCCGCATCAGTATCAGTTTGAGGGCGAGGCTCCGCATTAGTATCAGTTTGGGGACAAGGCCTACATCAGTATCAGTTTGGGGGTGATGCCCACATCAGTATCAGTCAGGGGGCAAGACCAATATCCGTATCAGTTTGAGGGTCGAGGCCCACATCGTCAGAATTTTGGAATGAATCTGGGAATGAATCCCTGGGTCGAGGCCCACATCATCAGAGTTTTGGCATGAATCCCAAGGTCAATGACCACATCGTCAGAATTTTGGAATGAATCCCAAGGTCGAGGCCCACATCGTCAGAATTTTGGAATGAATCCGGGAATGAATCCCAGGGTCGAGGCCCACATCATCAGAGTTTTGGAATGAATCCCAAGGTCGAGGACCACATCATCAGAATTTTGGAATGAATCCGGGAATGAATCCCAGGGTCGAGGCCCGCATCGTCAGAATTTTGGAATGAATCCGAGAATGAATCCCAAGGTCGAGGACCACATCGTCAGAATTTTGGAATGAATTCGGGAATGAATCCCACTGTCGAGGCCCACATCATCAGAGTTTTGGAATGAATCCGGGAATGAATCCCAAGGTAGAGGACCGCATCATCAGAATTTTGGAATGAATCCCAAGGTCAAGGCCCACATCATCAGAGTTTTGGAATGAATCCGGGAATGAATCCCAAGGTCGAGGACCAAATCGTTAGAATTTTGGAATGAATCCCAGGGTCGAGGCCCACATCGTCAGAATTTTGGAATGAATCCCTGGGTCGAGGCCCACATCGTCAGAGTTTTGGAATGAATCCGGGAATGAATCTCAGGGTCGAGGCCCACATTATCAGAGTTTAGAGAATGAATCCTAGGGTCGAGGCCCACTTCACCAGCAGTTTCGGGAATGAATCCCAGGGTTGAGGCTCACTTTATCAACTCGGTTCAAGGATGGACCACCTCTCATCAACTCAGTTCGGTAGTGATTTCTAGAGATCGCAACATCTTGCAGGGATGAAACTCAGGGGTCGCAGCACCTCACCACCAAATCAGGCGAGTCAAGCAGCAGCTGGCGAGCCAGGTAAGTAAAAATGCATTGCATAAATTTAATAAGATTATCATTGTCACACACTGCATAAGTCCCATCAAAGTGGGGGCGACTGTAGGCACTGCATTTTTACATATAAGTCCCTATGATGAGTCTCACATGGAGACATGACCGGTGCTTACAGACGCGTATAACGCAAGCGCACGTATCGTTCAAGTAGTATAAAAATATCGATCCCACGAGGACTTAATATCTAATCTATTAATTTTATGAGGTCAAATGATTACTAGTATCTAACAGGTTGTTTGATTGATTTGAAATGGTGACGATTCTAAATTTAAAAACAAGTAAATAAAATTGTTCGAAAGTAGGTTATTTAAGAAAATTCAATATTAAAAACTATCTAAGGTTGTGATTTCTTACAATATCATTTTAAAGATGAAGTGGTTATCTTAAAGTTGGGTAATATATTGATTTATTAACCTGGAACACTAAATTATCTGTAAGCCTCTGTCGATGGTCAGATACAAATACCTAGTTTAACCCAATTGAACCATATGTCTATGTCAACCAAATTATCTGGATTCATTAAGTTTAAGTTCCAATTATGGCTACCCCCGCCTGACAGGTATATGTCTATCCTGTAAGGAAATCTATTAAAGGGTTATCTATCCTCAAGGAAGATCGTGGACTATTGAGTCTAAGGTCTTAAACTTAAAATCCCAATGTCTAGTTCATTTTAAGTTTCTCATTTCAATTTTATTAATGGCCAGTTAATGAAAAAACATTAAGATTAAGACTCAATAAATAAATATTTATATTACCCAAGTATAATCTAATCCCTTATAAACCGGTGATATTGGATTTCATCACAACCCCAGATAACTGGCTTAGTTACGACACATATTTACGGGTAGTAAAAAAAAACTTAAATAAAATAAAAGACATAAAGTAAAATACTGAAAATTAAATACTGAAAATTAAATACTGAAAAATAAATGCTGAAAGTAAATGCTGAAATTAAATACTAAAAATTAAATGCTGAAAGTAAATTACTGAAAGTAAATTGCTGAAAGTAAATTGCTGTGAAAAGTAAATTGCTGAAAGTAAATTACTGAAAAGTAAAAACTGAAAATTAAAGAAAGAAAAGTACTGTGCGTAAAAGTAAATTGCGGAAAGTAAAAACTGAAAAGTAAAGAAAAGAAAGTGCGAAAGCGGAAATTAATTACTGAAAGCTGTAAATAAACAAACAAGATACAATCTTCTTAGTATTCTTAAGGAATTCCATAGAAGAAAGTATGAATTTTACAAATGAAATGGCTTGGTATTATAGGCAAAATTTTGCCTCCATCAAATCATCCACCAAATCAATTATTAATTGCTCCACTAATGCTCCACTAATTGCTCCACTAATTGCTCCACCAAATCCATTATTAATTGCTCCACTAATCTCTTATCATATTTGGTGATGATTTGATAATTTTATTATTTATTTATTAATTTATTTTTTGCTTTGAAAATGATTGAAAGTGACTTTAATAATTACACATAACACACTTCTGGATGGTTCATCAATTTAGGGAATGAAATAGTCAGAATTAGAAATTATTTTGTCTTTCCAAGCTGTAGATCTTTGAGTATTCTTTAATCTGGAACTTGAATCAGCTCAATCCGATATCGGAGTAAAAAGTTATGCCCAAAATACGACAGATGCGAAAAATTGAATTTCCAAAACTGCACTTCGTCAAAAACGTCGTTTCAAGTTTCCAATCTCCAAAATTAAAATATCAAGTCCAATAATTACCCTTATTTAACCCATATTTTGTCCTAAATGATTCATTGAGATCCGATATTATTTTATCTGCAAAATAAACTAAAACACATCAAAACGTTCATCAAACCCGAGAAACTAAACAAAATATTAAGTTAAAGGGGCGGTAAATATTGATATATTTTCCGCTCATCACACCCCCAAACCTAACATTTTTCTAGTCCTCGAGTAAAACAATAAAATAAAATACAAGAAACAATTAAAATTAAACTAAGCCACTTTCGTAGGGATCACGGTTGCATTTAGCATATGCAACAAGCCTTTAAACCCCTAGGTGTCCCTAGTGGACGAGTTATAGTCTCGTGAGGGCTTACAACAACGATACCCACAAACGTTTTACAAAAGTAAAAAGGTAGTGAAACTAATGCACACAAAAGCAAAAAAACAAGAGAAAAGAGAATAAAGAAGTTAGTGACTAATCATGTGAAACTTCTACACCAAATCAATAGTTGTTTTGTTTCATTCTAAATTACTGAATAAGTAAATTCTCCGATTATTTTTACCATTCTCCATATACACAGCCAACAAAATATTAAACTACTCATTTTTGCCCACAACAGTCATAAGTGCAGTTGATAAGAGAGTAATATTTTTGTCCTAAAGTTCTATCAGATTTCACACCTTTTTTGAAGCAATGGAATAATTTTTTTGATTTTTTTGATTTTTTTCTTTGATTTTTCTCTATTTTTTATTTTTTTACAATATCTTCCATCTATGTAGCGAGTGTTGGGTCGGTGGCTCCCAAACCAGTTGGCTTTAGGGCACCAGGTGTTAAGACGCCCCTACGGACTTAATTACTCAGACTTCAGATATATATATTTTTTCAGCATCTTTGATCCATGTAACGAGCTTTGGGCCAGTGACTCACAAACCAGTTGGTTTTAGGGCACTAGGTGTTAAAACACCCCTACAGATTTAATAACTCGGATCTCAGATTTTTTTTTTTACTCCATTGCTTTTTGAGATGCTTCATCCAATTAAACTAGAGCACTGAATATTACAAACTTTTCAATTTTAGCTCATGTCCGTATGTTACTATATATGTTGATAATATCTGTCAACTGAGCATATGAAGATTCATTTTAGTCAGTGTTAAGGAGAATTCACAAATTAAATAATTCAAAATGAAATAAACAAAAATTAACTTGTTTCAAAAATGGTTTGAGATACGTCTCAGGAGTGGCAACTCCTTACTCAGCTATCTCTTACCAATTTCACCTTTTTAGTCAGAATAACAACAAAAAATGAAAAATATTTTTGTAATTTTTGAAAATTTTTCAATTTTTTTTGTATTTTTGAAAAATTTTGGACTAAAAATAAAACAACAAACAAACTAAAAACAAGGTACTGATCAACTAATTCCCTTCCCCAAACCCTAATGAGACATTGTCCCCAATGTCTTAAAAAGTAGAAGAAGAGTTTAGAAAATAATACCTGGTTAGCTGAAATTCTATAGGAAATTAAAGGTTAAGATCCATATTAATCCTACGCCTCTTACCACGATTGTCCTCAGACCAATTTATCTTTGAAAGGATAGGGTCAACTCGTGGTTCATAGGCTATGAGTTGGTCTATTAGATCCGGAGCAGTTCTGGCAGTAAAGAGGAGTTCTTTCAAAGGTTTTGACACGAACCCATTTCTCCGGGCATCATCAAGAAACACACAAAGAAAATCATAAAATCCATCAACGTTGTACAGCCCAATTGGTTTCTGGTGTATGTTCAGGTTTGCCCAAGATAGCACAATAAAAATTTCCTCCAATGTACCCAAGCCACCTGGCAAAGCAATAAAAGCATCAGCACGGTTAATCATTTCTACCAAACGTTCAGACATACCATGCACGATCAGTTCCTCTCCATTTGATGGTTCAATAAGATTTGCTTCTGCCAAGGGTTTTGGGATGATTCCTAAAACGTGACTGCCTCATTCCTGTACAGCTTTTGAAACAATCCCCATAAGTCCAAGATTGCCTCCGCCATATATTAAGTGCATATTTCTTGCAGCTAAGACTCGACCCAATTCTTGTGCTGCTTCTACGTATTGTGGCATAACACCAACACTACTACCGCAAAACACACAGATGTTTTCAACTCGTCTTCTTGAAGTGGCTTCCATTTTTTTTTATGTATTTCTTTCTTAACTCTGGATGCCTTCAAAAGTGCAATGACGGGCTGAATTTATAGTACCTGAAAAGGGTGAGTAAAAATAGTACAAGTATCTTCCAGAGGACGAATAGTAGCGAAATAATATCGTGATAGTCAAAAAGGTCTGGATCCTGTCGGAGAAAATAAAAGAAAACAACAAAACAAATTACAATTATTAAGAAAAGACAAAAGATATAAATATTTACAAGAAAAGTAACGCTTGATTGACGTCTATGCGTCAGGGACAAGCTTCCCATCCAATTTTCTTATAAACTGGCAAATGGTCTTTTTGAGTCAGATTCCCAAGACTTAATTGTTGTCTTTCTTTTTGGAATTGTGTATGTAATTTCCGAATGGCTATGTGAACATATCCACTGGGATGCGTCTCAAGAGTTGAAGATATATCATCTAAAGACTCCTTACTCAAGCCATCCCTAATGAATTTAATTTTGTCTTCGCGATTATCAGAAACCATTCCTAAAGAACGACAACGAGTATTGCAATTCCATCTTGCACATTTGTAACAAACACTCATTTTCTTAGCTCTACGTTTCTTTGCATAGGTGCTCTTTCCTAAACCATGCAGATGTGAAATAAAAGAGTCAGAAGACTCACCTGCCAATCGGACTCGTGCTTCAATAATCCAATGAATGTCAGTAGGAATACCTTTGATCATCAGTAACCTCATCCGTTCCAAGCGAGCTTTGTAAACTTTCATCAGAGATTTTTGAGGGAGAGAATGAAATTGCTTGCGAAGATTTGCGAGAGCTTCTTCCATCTTGAATGACTAAACCTGCAAAAATTAAACACACAAAAATAAAACACACCAGATCACAATATATACAAAAATTGCATGGGTTTGCCTCCCTGCGAGCGCTAAGTTTAAAGTCGTCAGCTAGACGTGACTTCTCGAACGTTAGGCTAGATCTGAAAGTGTGACACTTTCTTTTTGTCGCTCAAATGATTCTCCCCAGTAGTGCTTAACACGCTTGTTTTAAACCTTGAAAGTTTTGTTGGAGTCAGGATCATGTATCTCAACGGCTCTGTCTGGTAAAACCTTGGTGATCACAAATGACCTGACCACCGTGATTTTGGCTTCCATGGGAAGAATTTCCCCCTTGATTTGTTTAACAGTACCTTCTGCCCTGGTTCCAGTTGTATGCGCACTATCTTCTCATCATGTCTTTTCCTTGCCTTTTCCTTGTACAATTTGGCATCCTCAAAAGGCTGTATGTGAAATTCCTCCAATTCGTTGAGCTGGTGGAACTTTTTCTCTTCTGTTGCTTGTAGTGCAAGAATAGGCTTCTTCAGTACGCAGTGCGCTTTATCTTCAGGCTCCACAGGTAATTGACATGCTTTAAGTTTGTCAGTAGAACTTTGTCTTTCATCAGAGTTCTGAACGGTACTATGTATCACATCAAGTCTGAAACATTCCTCATTCTTTTCATCATCTGGGAAATTCATGGCCTTGAAAACATTGAATGTTACTTCTTGGTCTTGTACCCTCATGGTTAGTTCTCCTTTTTGTACATCAATAATGGTTCGACCTGTAGCCAAGAATGGTCTCCCGAGGATGATTGGCACGTCTGCGTCTTCCTCCATATCAAGGACAATAAAATCTGCTGGGAAAATGAATTTGTCAACCTTGACCAGCACATCCTCAACTACGCCTCTTGGAAATACGAGCGTTCTATCAGCAAGTTGTAGTGAGACTGAAGTGGGCATTGTTTCTCCAATCTGCAGTTTCCTGAAAATAGAAAAAGGCATCAAGTTAACACTAGCACCTAAATCACTTAGAGCCTTACCGAAGTCATGTTCTCCTATGGTGCAAGGAACAGTGAAACTGCCAGGATCTTTCAACTTTGGAGGAAGTTTTTCTCTCTGATGATGGCGCTGCATTCTTCTGATAATGCTACTGTCTCATAATCTCCCAATCTCCGCTTTCGTGAAAGAATGTCTTTCATGAATTTGGCATAGCTGGGCATTGTTCCAACGCTTCTGCAAATGGAATGTTGATATGCAGCTTTTTGAACACACCTAAGAATCGAGAAAACTGCTTGTCCAGTTTATTCTTCTGAAGACGCTGAGGAAAATGTGGAGGTGGAGTGATCTGTTATTTTTCCTTTGCTTATTTTTCCTCCATTGTTGCTTTGTTTCTTTTGGAAAATCTTCAATGTGTTGTCTTGATTCCAACATCTTTGTTGATTTCAGTACCGCTTTTTAACATGATGGCATGACATTGCTCCTTCCCCATGTTCCTTGGATTTGGCTCTGTGTTGCTAGGAAGGGTACCTGGCGGTCTGTAACTCTGAGCATTTGCCAGTTGTCCAATTTGATTCTCCAGTTCTTTAATAGAAGCAGATTGACTTTGAATTAATGCTGCTTGGGATTGAAACATAGCATCATATCTTGCTGCTTGAGATTGAAATATAGTATCATATCTTGCTGCTTGAGAGTCGTGTTTTGCTTCTATCTTTTTCAAGTGGGTCAACACTTCTGTTATTCCTGGTTAATTTGCCTGCTCCTGGCTTTTGTTATGTTGCTGGAATTTAGGTGGTGGATAGTTCTGCTGTTGGCCTAAATTGTTGCTCCATGAAAAATTGGGATGATTCCTCCACCCTGGGTTGTAGGTGTTGGAATATGGATTGTTCCCCTGTCTGTTGAAATTGTTGACATAATTCACCGTCTCTTCAAGTTGGTTCGACTCTGGTGCTCCTCCATATGGTGAACTTGTGGATCCAGTGGTAATAGTCTCCATGAATTTGCATATCTGATTTAGCTTGGCGTTGACTGCTGTATTGGCTCCACTTTCATAAATTCCTGCAATTCTTTGGATCATGCTCCTTTCTGTTGGCCATAAAGAATTGTTGTTGGCCATTTCTTCGATTAGGTCCCAGGCTTCATCTTCTCCTTTTGCCATTAAAGCTCCTCCAGCAACAGCATCGATTGTAGTTCTCATTATTCCAGAAAGTCCATTATAGAATGTTTGGACTTGAAGCTATTTTGGAATCTCATGGTGAGGACATTTCCGGAGCAAATCTTGTACCTTTCCCAAGATTCGCAGAGGGATTCTGAATCTTGTTGTAGAAAGGATGTGATGTCATTCCTCAGCTTTCCAGTTCTGGCTGGTGGAAAGTACTTTGCAAGAAATTTGGTGGCTAAAGTGTTCCAAGTTGTGATAGAACCTGCTGGTAGTGAATGTAGACAAGCTTAGCTCTGTCCTTCAAGGAGTATGGAAAACACGCAGTCTCATTGCTTCTTCTGATGCTCTGTTGTAGTTGAAAAGTACCACAAAATCCAGGAAGTTACTGATGTGGGCATTAGGATCTTCAGTTGCATTCCCCCCGAACTGAACTGACTGCTGAATCATCTGAATGCATGTTTTGATGTCACACGCATTTACTGGTAAGAGAGGAAGTACAATACAGGAAATGAGTCTGTCAACCACCGGAATGGTTCTGTCTCGAATGGGAATTGGTGGTGCAACCTCCAACGATTCAGGTTCCATGTTAATGATTGCTTCTTGGCCCTCTCGCCTTTCCCTTCTCAACTGTCTGATGGTTCTTTCAATTTCTGGGTCAAGCGGTCGGAGTTCAAAGCTTCTGGTTCGTCTCATGTAGTTTTTGAGAACCTGAAACACAAGAAAACAAAAACAATAAGTAAAAAGAAATTAGATACAAGTAACGTATCTAACCCCTAAACTAATATTAAAAGATAAATAAGTCCCCGGAAACGGCGCAAAAAACTTGACTGGTGCTTACACACACGTATAACGCAAGCGCACGTATCGTTCAAGTAGTATAAAAATATCGATCCCACGAGGACTTAATATCTAATCTATTAATTTTATGAGGTCAAATGATTACTAGTATCTAACAGGTTGTTTGATTGATTTGAAATGGTGACGATTCTAAATTTAAAAACAAGTAAATAAAATTGTTCGAAAGTAGGTTTTAAGAAAATTCAATATTAAAAACTATCTAAGGTTGTGATTTCTTCCAATATCATTTTAAAGATGAAGTGGTTATCTTAAAGTTGGGTAATATATTGATTTATTAACCTGGAACACTAAATTATCTGTAAGCCTCTGTCGATGGTCAGATACAAATACCCAGTTTAACCCAATTGAACAATATGTCTATGTCAACCAAATTATCTGGATTCATTAAGTTTAAGTTCCAATTATGGCTACCCCGCCCGACAGGTATATGTCTATCCTGTAAGGAAATCTATTAAAGGGTTATCTATCCTCAAGGAAGATCGTGGACTATTGGAGTCCAAGGTCTTAAACTTAAAATCCCTATGTCTAGTTCATTTTAAGTTTCCCATTTCAATTTTATTAATGGCCAGTTAATGAAAAACATTAAGATTAAGACTCAATAATAAATCTTTATATTACCCAAGCTATAATCTAACCCTTATAAACCGGTAATATTGGATTTCATCACAACCCCAGATAACGGCTTAGTTACGACACATATTTACGGGTAGTAAAAAAAAACTTAAATAAAATAAAAGACATAAAGTAAAATACTGAAAATTAAATACTGAAAAGTAAATGCTGAAAGTAAATTCTGAAATTAAATACTGAAAATTAAATGCTGAAAGTAAATTACTGAAAGTAAATTGATGAAAGTAAATTGCTGAAAGTAAATTGCTGAAAGTAAATTACTGAAAAGTAAAAACTGAAAATTAAAGAAAGAAAAGTAATGTGCGTAAAAGTAAATTGCGGAAAGTAAAAACTGAAAAGTAAAGAAAAGAAAGTGCGAAAGCGGAAATTAATTACTGAAAGCTGTAAATAAACAAACAAGATACAATCTTATTACTATTCTTAAGGAATTCCTTAGAAGAAAGTATGAATTTTACAAATGAAATGGCTTGGTATTTATAGGCAAATTTTTGCCTCCATCAAATCATCCACCAAATCAATTATTAATTGCTCCACTAATTGCTCCACTAATTACTCCACCAAATCCATTATTAATTGCTCCACTAATCTCTTATCATGTTTGGTGATGATTTGATAATTTTTATTATTTATTTATTAATTTATTTTTTGCTTTGAAAATGATTGAAAGTGACTTTAATAATTACACACAACACACTTCTGGATGGTTCATCAATTTAGGGCATGAAATAGTCAGAATTAGAAATTATTTTGTCTTTCCAAGCTGTAGATCTTTGAGTCTTATTTAATCTGGATTTTGAATCAGCTCAATCCGATATCAGAGTAAAATGTTATGCCCAAAATAAGACAGATGCGCAAAATTGGAATTTCCAAAACTGCACTTCGTCAAAAACGCCATTTCAAGTTTCCAATCTCCAAAATTAAAATATCAAGTCCAATAATTACCCTTATTTAACCCATATTTCGTCCTAAATGATTTCATTGAGATCCGATATTATTTTATCTGCAAAATAAACTAAAACACATCAAAACGTTCATCAAACCCGAGAAACTAAACAAAATATTAAGTTAAAGGGGCGGTAAATATTGATATATTTTCCACTCATCAAGACACTACCTCTTTAAATTGTGGAAGTCGCGGGAAACGGACGTCGGAAGGGAAAAGTCAGACATTGACATCTTGTTGGATTTAATTCGCTTGTTTAGCTTCCGGTTCGCTTGTTGGACCTATGTTTTAAAACACACCCTTAGTCCAAACCCCCGCAAGTCACACACCAAGCCCACACATCATTAAACCACACACCAAGCCCACCAAAATGGACCAAACTCACGCCCAAAGGAGACCAACCCACGCCCATCACCTTCCAAAATAAACAAAATCACACATTAAACACATGTTAAAATCAAGACAAATCACCTTCCCCAATTAAAAACTACAAATCAAATCTCATCAAATGCTTTCCTAATTCAATTAAATTACCTTCCCTAATTAAAAAAAGATCAAATCAAATAAAATAAAATCATATCCCTAATTAAAGAGATCTTTTCCTTATCACATACTAATTAAAAGATATTTTCCTTAATTACAAAATCCTTTCCCTATTCACACAAGGTAAACCCCAACCTTTGCCTATAAAAAGAAGCCTAAACCCAACCTTGAAACCCCTGGCTCATTCTGAAAAAACCACAAAGAAACACTAGCCTACTTCACACATCCAATAACCCTAAGCAGCCTCAATTCACGCACACCAGAATAACACCACCATATCCTTCACGTTGAAGCCTCCACGCACAACAGCCTCATCACGCTAAACGACTACCTTTCAAACCAAACAGCCTAAAACACTACCTCCTCACACTCCAGCCTCCATTGCTCTGCACCACCTCCAAGCAACACAGCCCATTTGCTTCATACCTCACCTCACAAATCAGCCCCCCTCATTCACCATGAAATCACCCATGCACTGCACGCACAAACCATTGAAAATCTACCTCGCACTGCATTCATAAACCACTGAAAATATGCCTTGCACTGTACGCGTAAACACTTTACAAAAAGCCCTCCACTACACGCATAAAACCCCGTAAATTGCCCAGTCTATTACCGCATAAAATCCCTCAGACTGCCCAGTTCACGGTCGCATATTGCCCATTGAAACAGTCAAGATTTTACCACAAAATTACACCCAGAAACTGCCTTACATTACCGCATAAACTGCCCAACAAACCACCAAAAACTGCACCTATAACCAGTCTCATAATCACCAAAAACCATCCAGAAAATCATCCTTTTCCACCGCAAAACTGCAGCCCCTAACACAGCCCCAAACACTGCCGAAACAGTAAACTGAAATACCCCAGTAAACTGTGAAATAGTGACCAAAAATACAACGAAAATAACAGCGAAACAGAGTAAAACAGTAGCCCAAAACAGCGAGACAGCGAAGGAAAACAAATCGGAAAAGCCGCGGAACATCAACCTTTCCGACGACCACAAACGCACTTCCAAGAGACGACTTAAGAGGTTAGACCTGAGGGCACATTTTTATTTATTCTCCTTTGTTTTTTATTTATTTTCTTGTGTTACTTCGCATGAGTATTGTTGATTGGTGTATGCTATGACCATGGGATGAATGGAATATATGTTATCTCTTGCGGTATATCGGATGGAAACTCCGACGTAAATTCCGTAGCCGAATCCGAATGGACGGTAGTGCGGTCTGTACTCGGGATACAATGCCACGTACCGCTTGAGAAACACACATATTTCGTTTCATCCAACCTTGTGTTTGAGTATGATTTAGTCGTTAGTATGTTGTTTATTTTTTAAGCATGATTTAGTCGTTAGTATGTTATTTATTTTTAAAGTATGATTTAGTCGTTAGTAAGTTGTTTCTTTATGCATGATTTAGTTATTTGCTTTCGCATTAGGAATTTAATTTACATTTATGTTTAGGTTGTTATTTATTTATATTATAGTGTTTATTGATTTGATGCGTTTATGTGCTTGTTTGCTTGCCGTTATGCCGACTTACTTTTATGCATGCAAACTTAGACATAGGATTTACCTTTATGTTCATGAACTTAGACATAGGTTGTATGCACCTTTAGATATAGGTCGATCTTGCATATGTAGGTTGCATAGATTTGGTTAAATTATAGCACAAATCCATTCATTACAAGTGGCATAAGTAAGGGACCATTCCGAACCCAACAGTTTGAGGTCTTCCCTTGCGAAGGGTGAGTGCGGCCTTAAATCTTTATCCCAGTTCACACTGGGTGGCGACTCCATGTTATTTCTCCGGTTTAGTTCCCCCATGGGCTACTCCGTACTCTTGACCAGACAGCGAGCCTGGAACAGAGTCACCGATTTCTGTGTCCTACAATGCCAAGGCCCCTAAATGAGAAGGAAAGATATATACCCATTTTATGTGCGATTTACATTTGATAGGGTCCCTCGCCTCACTGTATCCCCACCATTTTACCTAGGGAATGGAAAATGTCTACCTATATAGTCAAATGTATGATGTTGATAGTGTCATGAATCATGCTAACCCAAGAATCTCACATGATTCTTCCACTGCGGCCACAGTCTCAAGTACTGATCACACATATCAACCCGCGAACTGGAATACTACTCTTATAAGAAAATATTATCCTCAAGAGTGGCGATTCTCTGTTGTATCTTTACAAACTTCATGTGTTTCAACAAATGACCCAATCATACCCTTATGAACAGATCTTTTAAACCGGGGAAGGAAAATGTCAATGTCATTTGATCCACACATAAGATTGTAAAGACCTCAAGTCTAAGGACTAGTCATACAATCGATACATGAAAGTTCACTTAGACACATGGGATAAACACTCCATGTGAAAAATTTTGGCGGTCAGTTCGATGGACACGAGCAACTCATGCATCCATGTGATACACCAAGCGGACGGATCTCCGCTAGTAACCTATGAGATCGGCTACCCCACTTAAGGGCGGATCATATCATCATGCTAGTCTCTCCGCTTTGTGAACGCCCAAATTATTCACAAAACTATGACTAGGAATATTTGAGAGTAATGATTCTCATATGGCGTGGAAGCCATCATCTTATTACTCCAAGGGCTTTATTACAGTGTTTGATGATTCATATAATTTATGTAAGACACGTATAATAAAGATTTCCATTTTATTAATTAATGAAAATATTGTAAATACATGTACATATAGCCCATCCACAAGTTGGGTAATAGGGCATATCCCTAACAAATCTAGCCCGAATCAAAATATGTCCAGCCGGACATTAATGATATGAAAAAATGTCCAGCAGGCTTATGTATCTATTCTGTTTAATTAGTATTTTACTTTCTTTTAATAATTTCTGGATGTTCATAAATTTAATATTGCTATTTGAATATTTTTATTGTTAATAATTGTGCCATTGTATGTTTTAGATTTCTATTGCATGATGTTGCATTTCAAGACATGTCTATACCTCTCTTCAAATCATAATATTACACTAGCATCAATAAGGGACCATTCCGAACCCAAACTAGTTTAAGGTTGGCCTTGCGAGGGGTGTAATGTAGCCTTAAATCATTTCCAGTGTTTCATACATGGTGGCGACTCCATATTTTCCGGGTAGTCCCTCGTGGGCTATTCATACTCTCAACGAACTGCGAGCCTGATAATGTCATGATCGGCGACATCATAGGCATAACTGTAAACCCCGCTTCACTTATATAGAGACACAGAAAATGTTTAGTTAATTACTTGAAGAAGCTAAAAAAGATATTGTTTGATGGTGCTGGCAGTTGACTTAGAACTTTATTGTCAAGCTACTCCAATTAAAATAAATAATCAAATGACGGATAAAAGTATTGATATGATGTTAGAGTTGCTTGGATATATGTTACTAGTCGGTACAGAATTGCCAAAATCATATTACAAGTCGAAGAAAATATTGCATGATTTGGGATTGAGGTATAAATTGATACACGCTTCCAAGTATGATTGTGTATTATTTCAGCAGAGTATGAATTCCTTGAGAATTGTCCAATATGTGGGGAGAATGGGTATAAGATCTATGGTACTGGGAATAAGGTGGCTCAAAGATGTTGCACTATTTTCCATTGACACCTAGACTACAAAGATTATTTATGTCATGTCATACCGCATCAGACATGAGATGGCATCATGATAAGAGAGCTGGTAATAAGGGCGTCCTTACACATCCACCTAATGCAACTGAGTGGAAAGACTTCGATCATATGTACTTGTGTTTCTCTGAGATCTAGCATGAGAATAAAGATATAAGTTCCATAATATTGCATTTGAAGAAGTTTTTTGAAACTTCCATTCATTTGAAAAGGTACAATATCTCAAGGAAATTATTTTGTCTAACATGAAAGATGGATCAATAAGAGATCACTAACAAAGAAAGATTTCCAATTTTGAAAATTTTCAATTCGTGACAGAATATGAAATAACTCGGGAGTTATGTTGTAGTCCTTACCAGATAACTTCAAACTGTTTCTCATGAATTTTCACTTGAATAAACTGGATGCATCATTGTCTGATTTGCATAATATGCTCAAGGTTGTTGAGAAGGATATAAGGAAACATAAATTATCTATATATCTTATAGGGAATTATTCTCAACATAAGAAAAGCTTTAATAAGAGAAATGCCTAAAAGGCCCCCCAAAAAATAATATTGGTAAGGGAATAAGAAAGAAGAAGAAACCTAGGGGCACATGCTACTTCTTTAGAATGAAGAGACACTAGATGAATAAATGTGGAGCCTTCAAATGTGAGGAGGCAAAGAAGCAAAATGACGCTTCAAGCTTGAACGTAAGTATGTGTTGGACAATTATGACCCATATCATCACTATTTGTACAGAACATGGTGTTGTTGTATAAATTAACTATGTGTCAAAGGAAATTGCTCTTTTATAATTTGTAATTGGATTACCTGGATATATAAATGATAAAAGTCCATATGATTAGTACCAGATTAATAAGACATGAGACAATATTAATCTACAAAGGTTTAATCATTAAATATCCCTAGTCGTAGTATTATCGAGACTGGACATCGATAATACGGAATAGGCTAGTATTAAACTTGTGTGTGTTATGGAAGCTTGACGACATAGTTCTCATAAATTTAGGTATCGGATACTCATGCAAGTGTAATAGGAGGTTCTGTTTACCGATGGTACGGAAACAACTTCACTCTGGATAGACCCATCGAAATCCCATTGGTAGTATGACTATGTTTCTATGGGAGTCCGAATCAGGGTAGGTGTATTTGGTCTTAACCTGAGACTTGCATCGCTAATACTTGCGACAATCAGTATACTTTTGGTTTTGGTCGTCCGGGGCTTTAACAGGTTCTGTGTACGCCTCTTTTGGGTATACTGAGAATCGTAGTGTATTGGGTGTGATGTCAAGATGGAAGTATCACTTCAGTCATATGGAGATGATGATCACGCAGGGATACAGAACTGGTACTCTAAAGTGTTGCAACCATCGGGAAGTATGACTGGTCATGACTTTCCGATTAAAGAGACTATTTGCTTGTGATCTGATATATGCTTCATACGGGGCAGACGCAATTCCAGCCCCAGGCCTAGCATGTGAATTCCGATACTAGATTGAAATATGCAATACTTCGTATACTACACCTGATAAAGGTTATGTATTCCTTAAAAGAATATTTATGGAGAATTGGGTAGGCACAGTGATTTGCTAGAAGCCAACCATGTCTTGTACATTGGTAAAAATGTGGTACTAGGTACGCCTGTATTCGGATAGTTCGATGACCGTATTTACTGCCAACATATCTAGGGATCTCATGGGTCACTTCCCGAAGATTCACCTATGATATTTGACTCGAACAATATTAATCTGGGATTAATTATGAGAGAGAAAATTAATCTGGGATTAAGTACGACAATAATTAATCTGGGATTAATTGTGTCGAGAATTTATCTGGGATTAAATTCATCGAGAAGAGAGAACGCGGTTAATTTGGAATTAATCAGTAAAATAAATTTAATAGTAAAATTAGATTTTATATTTAATTTATTTAATTGGGCTAAAATGATATATTAGATATATTAATTGAAATTAGATTTCAATGCGGAATTAAAAATGGATTTTATTCGGGCGAACGAACTAAATTAATTCGTAAGCAACTTAAGTAATAATATTGCGAGGCATTATTATTTAATTAAATTGGATTTAATTACGCCGCAAAGACAAATTCGTTTAATTCAGAATTAAACGAACCCGAGCCCAAGCGAAGTTGCGTGTTGGATTAGCCGACTTAAATTTGGAATTTAATAAGTGGTGGGACCCACTTCACTTACATCATCAAGTTGGACTAATGATGGAAGTTGGTATTGGCAAGTTGTTGGTTGAGTGAAAGGCTTGGTTTACTTGTATTGTACTCTAACCAAAACCAACACACTACTTGGCTATTTAAACAAAATGAATTTTGGAAATTTGTGTGTGGTTACTATTCACAGCAACCAAAAACTTTACTCTCTTCACTACAATTGTTGTGACCTTCTCCCTCATTCTTCTTGAGTTTTGTTGCAAAACCAAGTGAGCTAGTACTCAAAGAAATCAAATGAGGTGATAGGGAAACCCACCCTAGAGTCAAAATCAACAAAGCAAAACTTGAAGCAACATCCATTGGAGCATTCTTGGAGATTTCTCATCCGATCAATGTAAGTATTATGTAACTTATTTTTGATTTATTCACACATACATATCATGTTATTAGATACCGGGCATGTCTTAGAGACTTATAATGGTATCAGAGCGATTACTAAGCATGATTTGAAACTAGGGTTCTTAATTTTAAATTTGGACATTTTTTGCTTGGAGCATGAAAATGTAAAATTGGATGTTTGGTTGAGCTTAGATGATGATAACTTGGAGTTGTGCATCATTGGATTGTTGAAAAATTGATTGGATCAAGTTTCCCTAATTTCATTAGCTTGGTCGAATGGTACCCTAGGTGTAGCTCATGCTGATTTTTGAATTTTAACAATTGTATATGTTAATGGCATGAAATGAATGTTGAATGTTGATTTAATTAGAATGAAATCAAATTGGATGTTATTTTGTTACCATTGCCGTGAGATATGAAGCATGTTGGAAAGATTGATTTTGATTAATTTGTGTTGGACATGAATTCAATGTTAAGCATGATTAATTAGATTAATTAGTGTTTTGGAAATACTAGATTAATTAATTAATTGTGTTAATTACAGTTGAAATGGAATAATATGTAATTTAGAATGATATATTAATCTTATTTGTTATATTTGGGCTAATGGCTTGGTTGGGCCAAATTTTGGTCTTGGATCAAATTTGGGCCTAAACCATTTCTATAAAGTCCAAAATATGACAATTGGGTGCATTATGGGTTATATCCATTTTGGCCAAAAGCCCAAGCCTAAAGAATTAATTAAAAGCCCATTGGACTTAGTTGAATAGGCATTGGATGCTTAATGGGCCTTTGAGGCCATTTGGATTGGATTTGGAATCAAGTCTAAAAGGCACTATTAAAAGTGTAATAGCTTAATTTGGAATTAAACATGAATTATTATTGAATATAATTTGAATTGGATTTAAGATTGTAGTTCGATATAATTCAAGAATGCTTACTTGGAGTATTTATTCTTAAACAAGTTGCACTCGCGCAAATCAAATCATTGTTTGAACATTGGATGGTCATTAATTCAAAGATTAATTAATTGGATTAGATTGATTGAATAACATGCTATGTGTGAATACTTAGATGTATTGTATGAATAATGTATATCAGATGGATATTAGAAGGGTGAGGGAAATTTTAGAAATTATTGTAATAAATTTAGAATTTATTAAATTGGACCTGCGTGTCCAGCCTATTATCTCCTTATCTCATTGTATTTCTCTTCTCACCAATTCCCCTCAATGTAAATGAGGTTTCTTTAGAAGTATTATGTAATTGGGTAGAAGTATGAATAGTGCTAGCGGGAAAGAGGAATGTGAGAGATTTGTTCTAGGAACAAATTTGTTATATATCCATCCACATATCATTATTAATTTATTTTGCGCCTTATTATGCTTTTAGAATGCATGCTTAAGGGTGTATGATTAGACCTAATCAAAGAAAATAAATTGGTTGCCAAATCGCGACAAAAACCCTCATTTTATAATAAACGTTTTCCTTCCATTGAGTGATTCTCTCTCAAGATCCAAGATTGGCATTGGTTTGTTGGCCAAAGTCAAGACCTTTGTCCATCGCGGATGTGTTTGAATCACGAAACCTTTGTTCCATATTGTATGTCTTGGGCAAGTTGTGATTTATTGGCCAAAGTCAAGGTCACTTATTGTTCATCGACCTCGATTACGAAGCTTTCCCACTGTCAATGGGTCACGCTTAATTGGTTTCATTAACCTTGTTGAGCCAAAGCCAAGGCTTAGTTGATTCAGAGGAAAAAGGTTAGGGAATATATTGGATATATTGGCATATATTGGATATATGTTTCGGACATGGAGGTCCACCTACTGGATCTAAGAATTGGATGGGATCTAATTGATCTTAGAGATCTACCTAGTTAAGTTTCATACAACTTGTTGGCCAAAGTCAAAGTTGTGTTTTGTTTAACGGGATCCTAGCCCACTAAGATACTAGGTTTCCCGAGTACTGCACATAGGGTTAGAGGCTCACCGAAAAATAGTGGGAGTCAAGTATTATATTTGCAATTTCATTTAGATACTTTCCAATACGCGCTCATTTCATTTTTCGTCTTTAATTATTTATAAATATATTAGTTGGACTAATATTCAATTGTTGTTTTAATTGAACAATTGGACTGTATTCAAACTACTTCATTTATCGTTGGTTATATAATTGGATTATAGTAATCAATACATTTGAATTTAACCGATCATTTATAGTTGGTTATATAGTTAGACTATAGTAATCATTACATCTGATTGTACCCAAAATCCTAGATTGGATAGTTGGACAATAGCAATCATTATAACTGGAAATATTAGCGTCAAAAGACATAATCCTAGGTGAAAAATGTCTTTTACGGCTTTAATTTTCATATTGGGTAATGAATCTCATGATAGTCCAGGGAGTTGAGAAGTTACTCTATTTGATAGAGCGACCTCTCGGGCCTAAGCCCGAAGTTGAGCAAATAATAGAGTATGAGCTTTGGAAGACTTATCGTGATGATAACTTTAGTGCTCAATTTGTTATGTTTTCCGCAAAGACTCATTAATTTCTTCGTCTGAACTAAGGATTAGATCCTTATACCATGATGCTGAAATTAAAGGATCCTCATAGATCTAATCTTAGATCTTAGAAATACTAATTACAAAAGAAAACTCTTGGAGAGTTAATGGATATGCTCAAGGAGATAGAGACAAAGCTTACAAAAGGGCAAGAAGCGCAAGGCGCATCTTACTTCTACATCACAGAAGGTCCAGCTTGGCCGAAGGCTTATAGGGATGTGGAAAAAGGGCAAAGGCAAAATTGCCCCAGGCTTCTGGGAAGACAAAGGACATATCCCAAGATTTCTACCTAAACTGTGGCAAACAGGGTCATTGGAAGCATGACTGCCGTATGGACAAGGTAGATATGAAGGAAGTGAAGACGGGCAAGGCTCCGACTTTAGGTATGTTTGATATAAACATGTCCACGATTGGTTTTAAAATTGGATTTTTGATGCTAGATGTGGTACATACGTATGTACTGATGTCCGAGATCTGCTAATAAGTAGGAGACTGGCTTCAGATGAGATTTACCTGCGAGTCAGAAACGGGACGAGATTTGTTGTTTTAGCCATAGAAACCTAAGTTTTGGAACTGCCCTTTGGGCATGTACTTAAATTAGGAGACTGTTATAATGTATCTAGTTTGACTAGGAACATTATCTCTGTATCTAGTTTAACCTGTTGCGGGTATACCTTTATGTTCCATAACATAAGGTGTTTTGTTTATAAAGATGATATTGAGATATACACATTAGATGTGAATAACATTATTTATATTTTGAATATAAATAAATCTCAAACATATAACATGATAAACAAATAGCTCAAATTGAGTAAATCAAATGAGACTTATTTGTGGCATTGTCGTCTGGGATGCATTAACAAGACTCGTATATCCACACTTTCGAATAGTGGATACTTGGATGGATTTGATCGTAATTCAAATGATGTATGCGAATCTTGTTTATAAGGCAAAGTGCCTAAAACACCTTTTACATGGTAAATGTGCAAGTGCCATCGATCTGTTAGCCCTCGTTCATAGTGACGTAAGTGGGCCCATGTCTAGCTAGGCTAGAGGTGGATATGAATATTTCGTAACCTTTACGGATGTAGCATCGCGTTACGGTTATGTGTATCTTATGAAACACAAGTCAGAAACTTCTGAGTAATTCAAAGAGTTTCAACACGAATTAAGAAAAAAGACCGGTAAAAGTATTAAAAACATTACGGTCGGACCATAGTGTAAAATACTTAAATATATGAGTTTCAAGATTACTTGAAAGAGTATGATATTCTTTCACAGTGGACTCCTCCTGGAACACCTCAGTTGGACGGTGTGTCCGAATAGAGAAACCGAACTTTGTTGGATATAGTAAGGTTAATGCTGAGTCGTTCTGAGCTACCAATTTCCTTCTAAGGATACACTTTAAACAGTGTAATACTTATTTTGAATAAGGTTCCATGAAAATCTGTTAGACGGACTTCATATTAGATATGAACAGGAAAGAAACTGGGTTTCTCATTCTTGAAGATTTGGGGATGCTAGACATGTAAAACGTTTGGATGGTACCAAACTAGAACCCAAATCGGATAAGTGCCTAATTTCCAGGTTATCCTAGGGAAACCAAAATATAGTACTTATACAACTCACAAGAGAAAAAATGTAATTGTTGCTCTCCATGCAGTTTTCCTATGAGGAATTCCTAATATGCAGTGGTAAGTGGGAGGAAAGTAGAACTCGATGAAAATCAGAGTGATACTGTTCCTGGCACCGATTCTTTACCGGAACACAAACAGTTCATCAAGGATGAAACTGTACCAATAATCTTCAAATACATAAGAATCACGTTGTTCGAAGAGAGTAAGAAAACAACTTGGGAGGTATGGGTTTCTGATCTCACCTCATGTAGATATCAATCTTATTAAAGAAGACAAACTGGTTACGTATGAGGAAGTGATACAAGGTATCGACTCCTTTTATGGCAAAGTGCCATGAAGTCCGAAATGGATTACATGTATACCAACTAATTTTGGACACTGGTTGATGTACCAGTAGGTATTGTGCCTATTGGTACTAAATGAGTCTTCAAGGAAGACATACATGGATGGCAACATACAAATATACACAACTAGGCTTGTACAGAAAGGGAATCGTCAACGACATAGTGTCGACTATGACGAAATTTTTTCACATGTTGCCATGATTAAATCCATTTGGATAATGCTTGCTAATGCTGCATATTTCATTTATGAAATATGGCAGCTAGACGTAAAAATCGCTTTCTTTAATGGAAACCTTTTGGAGGATGTTTGTATGCAACATTCTGACGGTTTTATCGTGCAAAACATACAAACAATGTTTGCAAGTTAAATCGATCCATTTATGGATTGAAGCAAGCATTACTTTCTTGGAACCAACGTTTTGGATGAGATAATAATGGTATATGATTTAATTCAAAACGAAGATGATTATTGTGTATATAAGAAGGATAGTGTGAGCGCACTGACAATGATTGTCCTATACGTTGATGATGTACTGCTTCTCGGCAATAACATTCCCATAATTATAATCGATGAAAGCTTGGCTTTCATTAAAATTCTCCATGAAATACTTGGAGAAGCAGGCTTTATTCTAGGAATAAAGATCTACTGGGATAGATCTAGAAAGCTGCTGACAACCCTCACAGAGCTCGTACATTTTTGAAATGTATATGACCTAATGTCTCATATGCTTTGAGCATATGTAGACGCTATAAGGCCAATCCAGGTGATGGTCACTGGATTGATGTAAAGAACATCCTTGATTATCTTGGACGAACTAAGGATGCTTTCTGGGAATATGGGAAATGAGAACTTGAGGTTACTAGGTTCACCGCTGCAAGTTTCCAAACCGAAAAAGATGAATTAAGTCGCAATAAGGGTACATATTTAGTTTGAATAACAAAACAGTGAGCTGGAAATCTTCCAAGCAAGATATTGTTGCCGAATAAATAACAAAAATGAAATATTGCTGCAGCTGAGGCAGCAAAAGAAGAATTTTGGATCTATATAATCATAATTGGATTAGGTGTAGTTCTGTTAGCACCTAAGTGTTAGTATTTTAGAGGTCCCAAGATCAAACCAAGACATGAAATAATGTGTGAACACACCAAACGGAGGTTAGCGGAATACTCACATTGATCGGTTATGTCGATTTGGAGACGATTCAAGCCCAAAAACGCACTGCCTTGTAAGCTCACTGCATGCAGTCCACTGTCTCCAAAAACAGAATTTGAGATGAAGAAATGAAGCTCCTAGCTTCGTTGGATGGATCCCGGCTCATGGTTGAACCTCCCTACCACCTTCGCAAGACTCGTAGTGTGCTAGCACTTGAATTTCACCATGAAAATCCACTCTTTGCTTCCCTTGTTCACGCCCAAACTGGTTCAAAACCAGTGAGCAATTTCGTGAGAGAGGAGAGAGTTTTTGAGAGAGAAGAAGTTGTGTTTTCTAATTAAAATGATTTACCAAAATCAATTTATATTTATGCCATAATTTTATTACTAATATAAATTATGACACCACACATGCAATGCTTAGAGTGTCAAAACACTCAAACTCCATGCAATGACATTGAGTGCAATGTACACAATCTACATGCAAAGCATTAGAATGACATGTGTCATGTGGGCCCCACACGTTTCCAAATGAAAGTGGGCCCACGTGCACTCACGCGTTCGGGTTCGATATTTCCGAAATACCGAGCTTACGTCGCGACGTTAATTAAATCGAATTTAAATAAATAATTGCGCCTAGCGAAATTATTATTTACGTCGCTAACGAATTAATTCTAAATTAACTCGTTGCCCGAATTAAAATCTGATTTTAATTCCGCGTCGAAATCTAATTTCGTCTAATATATCGAATATATAATACATCGATTAATTCCGAATTAATCGTTTCTCTCTTTAGACGACATTTATCCCAGAGATAAAATATCTCCGTTATTAATCCTAGATTAAATTTTCTCTCTCTTCTATTATAATCCCAGATTATTTAAGAGTGCGAGTTGTGCGTCATGGTGGATTATCGGGAAGCGACCATGAGGATCCCCGGATAATCTGGCAGTAAATACGGTCGTCGGAGTATCCGAATCACGTACGTACCAAGTACTACGTTCTACCGATTTACGAGACAAGGTCGACTCCTAGCAAAGCACCAAGTCACCTAATTCTCCGACATATCCATTAAAGAATATTAAGATCTGTATCAAGCGTAGTATACTAATGTATTGTGTATATGGCCCAGTATCGGATAATCACGTGCTAGGGCTGGGGCTGGATAAGTGTCTGCCCCGTCCGAAACAAATCGGATGTCTGGTAACTAGTCTCTATAATCGGATATTCATGACCTGGTCATAATATCACGATTGGATGCGCATCACTTTAAGAGCACTAATACCGTATCCTGCGTGACATCATCTCCACTATGACTGGAGTGATACTTCCGTCTTGACATCACATCCAATACACTACGATTCTCAATATACCCGGCATTGGCGTACACAGAACCGGTTACAGCCTAGACGACCTCAACTAAAGTATATCGATTGTCGCAAGCATTAGCGATGTAAGTCTCAGGTTAAGACTATACACACCTACCTTGATTTCGGCGTCCCATAGACACATATTCATAATACCAATGGGATTCGAGGGGTCTATCCAGAGCGAAGCTGTTTCCCGTACCATCGGTGAAACACGACCTCCTATCGCACTTGCATAAGTATCCAACACTTATATATATGAGAACTATGCCGTTGTGTGCCCTCACAACGCACACAAGTGCAATACTAGCCTATTCCGCATTATCGATGTCCTACGCTCGATAATACTACGGCTAGGGATATTTAATGATTAAACCTTCGGGGACTGATACTGTCTCATATCATTCTCAGTCCAGGTACTAATATAGGACCTCTCTTCATTTATATATCTATGGTGATCTAATCACAAATGATGAGAGTGCAATTTCCTTGTCACATAGTTAATTTGCTACAACAACACAATGATCTGTGCAAATAGTGACGCTATGGGTCATTTTGTCCAACAATCTCCCATTGGCACATAGCCAGTCACTCAAGTGTCCCACACCTGAACTATGTACTGTCGCTCAAATTACTGAGGAAAGGTTTTCGTCAGCGGATTTGCTTAATTATCGTCTGACCGATTTACACGATCATCACATCGCCACGATTGATGATCCGAACGAATCAGATGATATAGAAGTATATATCTGGATCGTTGATGAGACCTTTAATTCTTTAGCCTGTGTGACGCCTAGCTCAGCTACTAACAGAATCATATCTAATCTAATTAGATTTATTATCGATCCAAATGGCTTCTTTTGCTGCCTCAGCTGCAGCAATAATCCGCATTAGTTGTCTATTCGGAAACAGTTATCTTGCTTGGAAGATTTCCAGCTCACTGTCCTGTTATTCAAACTTTATAGTACCGTAGTATTTAATTGTTTGGAAAACTTGCAGTAGTGATCCCAGTCACTTCAAGTTCTCCTTCTCCATAGTTAAGACAACATCTTTAGTTCTCTAAGATACTAACAGATGTTCTTAACTTCAATCCAGTGACTATCACTTGGATTGACCCGATTGTGACTCCATAAGCTCGAAGCGTATGAGACACCAATACTAGTACATTTTAAATGTACAATTTCCCAGAGAGTGTTAACAACTCCAAATCTATCCCAGTAGATCTTTATTCCCTGAATAAAGGTTGTTACTCCCCAGAATTCTACGGAGAATTTCTATTGAAAGAATATCTATGAAAGCCAAGCTTTCACCAATTGCTTTATGGGAATTTCACTGTCAGTGCGCTCTCCCACTAACCTCCTTATATACACAAGAATCATTTTGTTTTGATTAAATCATAAACCATTATGATTATTTCAAAACGTCAGTTCCAAGAACCTTATGCTTGCTTTGATCCAAACATGGATCGAATAATCCGCAAACCTTGTTTGTCGGTTATACAAAATCGTCAGAATGTTATAAACATTCTCCAAAAGGTTTCCTTTTCAGGAAAGCGATTTTGATTTGTAACTGACATATTTCATAAATGAAATTTGCAGTTATCAACAAGCATCTTCAAAATGGATTTACCATGGCAACAGGTAAAAGATTGAACCGTTATTAACACAATGTTGATAACGATACCTTTCCGTCAAAAGCCCAGCTTTGTACGTTGGTATGTTGCCTTCCATGTATGTCTTCCTTGAAGACGTTTAATGTACCATAGGCAAAATGCCTTGTGGTACAACAACTAGTATCCAAAATAGTTGTTATACATGGAATCCATTTCGGACTCATGGCACTTTGCCATAACAGGGAGTCGATACCTCGTATCACTTCCTCAAAACGTAGTCGGTGGATATACCTTCATAAGATTGACATCTTAATGAGGTTAGATCAGAAACCCATACCCTAGGTTGTTTTCTGACTCTATCCGATCTACCCGATTTCTTGTGTATTTGAAGATTAATGGTACAGATTCATCATAGATGAATTGTTTGTGTTCCATTAAGGACTTCGTGCTTTGAATAGTATTACTCCGATTTTCATCGAGTATAACTATCCTTCCACTGACCACTGCATATCGGTATTCCTCTCAGGAAAACCGCATGGTGAGCAACAATCACATTATTCTCATGTGGGATTTATAAGTACTATACTTATGGTTTCCCTTAGGATAACCTATATTGGCACTAATCCAATTTGGGTTCTTAGTTTGGTATCATCCAAACTTTATGCCTGGCATACCCAAATTATCAGGAATGAGAAACCTTGTTTCTTTCCTGTTCATATCCTATATGATATCTGTCAAACAGATTTATATGGAACCTTATTCTAAATAAGTTTTGCACTGTTAATACATATCCTGTAGAAGGAAATAGTAGCTCAGAGCGACTCGTGATAAACCTTATCATGTCCAACAAAATTCGGTTTTTAGTTTGGACACATCGTCAAACTGACGTGTCTCGGGAGGAGTCCTCATCTGAAAGAATACTATACTCTTTCATGTATTTATGAAACTTACTGCTTAAGTATTTACCAATACGGTCTTACCGTGACGGCATAATACTACAGCCGATCTGTTTGTATACTTCGTGTTGAAACTCAAAGTTCCGTATTTGTGTTCTTCAAAAGAAACACATAACCATAACGTGATGTCACTCCCGTTAAGGTCACGAAATATTCATGTTCACATCTAGCCTAGCTAGATATGGGCCCACTTACTTCACCATGAATAGGGCTAACAGATCAGTGGCCCTTTTACTATTACCAAGTAAATAGTATTTTAGGTATTTTACCTAATAAACTAGATTCGTAGACCTTATTTGAATAGTCAAATCAGTCCTAGTATCCACTCTTCAAAAGTGTGGATATACGAGTCTTGTTTAATTGTGTCCTAGACAACAATGCCACAAATAAGTCTCTATTGATCAAATCAATTTGAGCTATTTATTTGTCATTTATATGTTTGAGATTTTATTTATATTCAAAATATAAATTATGTTATTTACATCTAATGTATTTATCTCAGTATCATCTTTATATAATGAAACACTTTAGTGTTTTAGAATATAAAGGTTTTATCCGCATCGGATTAAACACTGATATAGAGATAATGTCTTTAGTCTAACTAGTTACATTATAACATTTCCTATTTTAAGTACATACCCAAATGGTAGTTCCTAAATTTAGGTATCTACGGTTGAAACAGCGACTTTCGTCCCGTTTCCAATTCGCAGAGAAATCTCAGCTTGAAGCCAGTATCCAGCTCACAGCGGATTCTGAACGTCAATATATACATGTATTATGTACCACACTAAGTATTTAAAATCCAATTTTAATACTAGTAGTAAACATAACTTTGACAAATATTTTTAAAG
>SKCR01036504.1:0-56302 GCA_019454045.1 Zanthoxylum bungeanum | reverse complement strand
AATTGAACATTAAAGGTTCATTAACCGCAATTGGGCTTTATGGTTAAGGTTTTGGGCCCAATTGGATCCAATCCACTTGGCCTAAACCAAACTTGATAAATCAAGCCCAAAAGGCCCAATTACAACAATAAATTCTAATTTCCAAAATTAGGCCCAATTAATTAAATCCCAAAATCCAATTTTCACAATTTAATTACCAAAAGTGCATTATATGATAATCAACTAAATCAACATTTTCAAAACACTAATTAGTCCAATTAATCATACTTAATTCATTATTACATGTCAACACACATAATGAAAATCAAACCCATATTACATGCTTCTAAGTCTCGGCCAAGGAAGTTTATTTTGTCCGATTTGAATTCAATCCGATTAATTACACAATCGACAACGTATTAACTTCCCGAATGATTTCATACACATCCAATGTTCATAAAATCAAAATTACCAAGACATTAAAGGGCATTGTAGATTCGGCCACATAAGGAATTTAGGATTTTGTTCAATTCAAAATTCAATCCAATTAATTTCAAATTAAACATCATCCTACATGATTCTAACTCATCCAGAATCAAAAATCAAAAAATTCCAAATCTCCTCCAATGCCTTATACCATTCGGCCAAGCTCCATCAATTGGGGAAAATTGATCCAATCATTATTTCATTAAATTGATCCAATCAAACCTTAATTAAACATGTTATAAGCATATACTCAAACATTCAATTCATTCAAATCATGCTCAAAACAAGTTTACCCAAATTTTAAACCCTACAAATTTCATGCTTGCAACATTAGCTCTTTGCCATTGTTGGTTTATTCTAAGGTCCCAAGATCAAATCAAGACATGAAATAATACGTGAATACATCAACGGAGGTAGCGGAACTTCACATTGATCGGTTATGTCGATTTGAAGACGAATCAAGGCCAAAAACGTACTGCCCTTCACGCCAAACTGCTGGCAGTCCACTGCCCTGCAAAACAGAAATTTGAGTGAAGAAACGGAGCTCCTAGCTTCGTCGGATGGATCCCGTCTCATGGTCGAGAACCTCCCTACCACCTTCGCAAGACTTGTTAGTGTGCTAGCACTTGAATTTTCACCATGAAAACCCACTCTTGGCTTCCCTTATTCACGCCCAAACTGGTTCAAAACCAGTGAAGAATAGCCACACTTGGGCGTGGAGAGATGAGAGAATTTGAGAGAAAAAATGTGTTTTTTGTGTAATTAATTTTTGTTACCAAAAATCAATTTATTTTATGCCATAATATTCATTAAATTAATAATAAATTTATGACACAAATCATGCAATGGCTTAGAGTGTCAAACACTCAATTTCCATGCAATGACATTGAGTGCAATGTACACTATCACCATGCAATGCATTAGAAAAATTAAATAATGCATAATATGACATGTGTCATGTGGGCCTCACACGTTTCCAAATGAAAGTGGGCCCACGTGCACTCACGCGTTCGGGTTCGATATTTCCGAAATACCGAGCTTACGTCGCGACGTTAATTAAATCGAATAATTGCGGCTAGCGAAATTATTATTTACGTCGCTAACGAATTAATTCTAAATTAACTCGTTTGCCCCGAATTAAAATCTAATTTTAATTCCGCGTCGAAATCTAATTTCGTTTAATATATCGAATATATTAATTTACCGATTAATTCCAAATTAATCTTTATCTCTCTCTAGACGATATTTTATCCTAGATAAAATATCTCCGTAATTAATCCTAGATTAATTTTCTCTCTCTTCTATATAATCCCAGATTATTCAAGAGTGCAAGTTGTGCGTCATCGGTGGATTATCGGGAAGCGACCCATGAGATCCCCGGATAAGCTGGCAGTAATAATACGTCGTCGGAGTATCCGAATCACGTACGTACCAAGTACTACGTTCTACCGATTTACGAGACAAGGTCGACTCCTAGCAAAGCACCAAGTCTACCAAGTTCTCCGGACATATCCATCAAAGAATATCAAAGATCTGTATCAAGCGTAGTATACAATTGTATTGTGTATATCGGCCCAGTATCGGATAGTCACGTGCTAGGGCTGGGGCTGGATAAGTGTCTGCCCCGTCCGAAACACATATCGGATGTCTGGTAACTAGTCTCTATAATCGGATATTCATGACCTGGTCATAATATCACGATTGGATGCGCATCACTGAAGAGCACTAATACCGTATCCTGCGTGACATCATCTCCATTATGACTGGAGTGACACTTCCGTCTTGACATCACATCCAATACACTACGATTCCTGATAAACCCAGAAGAGGTGAACACAGAACCAGTTAAGATCCCCCACCACCAAAACAAAGTTTACCGATTGTCGTAAGTATTAGCGATGCAAGTCTCAGGTTAAGACTATACACACCTACCTTGATTTCGGCCTCCCATAGACACCTAGTCATAATACCAATGGGATTTCGAAGGGTCTATCCAGAGCGAAGCTGTTTCCCGTACCATCGGTGAAACACACGACCTCCTATCGCACTTGCACAAGTATCCAATACTTATATATATGAGAACTATGCCGTTGTGCCCTCACAACGCGCACAAGTGCAATACTAGCCTATTCCGCATTATCGATGTCCAGTCTCGATAATACTACGGCTAGGGATATTTAATGATTAATCCTTCGTGGACTGATACTGTCTCATATCATCTCAATCCAGGAACTAATCATAGGGACCTCTCTTCATTTATATATCTATGGTGATCTAATCACAAAATGAAGAGAGTGCAATTTCCTTGTTACATAGTTAATTTGCTACAACAACACAATGATCTGTGCAAATAGTGACGCTATGGTCATATTATCCAACAATATCAAGAGTCAATCATTCGTCACATCAAGCGTCAAATCAAATGTCACTTTGAGTGATGTGATTGATTGATGTGATTGATTGATTGAAAGACTTACATCACTTTATTAAGTGACAATGAATAGTTAATGTAAGTAGGTGTAATAGTGTTTGGAGGGAAAAGCATTTACTTTTGGTTTTATTTAATCAATTAAGTAATTGGTTTTAATATATTTTTTCTTGGAAAATATATAAAGGCATTTTTGGAAAATGCTTTACCAACTAACACACAATTTCTTCTCTCACATTTCTCTCCTTCTAGTCACGTCCAAAGTGAGAATACTCACTGGTTTTGGAAGCCAAAATGGTGTGAATAAGGGAAGCAAGAGTTAGGTTTTTGTGGCAAAAACCGCAAGTGCTAGCACACTTACGAGACTTGCGAAGGTGGTAGGGAGGTTCACCCATGAGCCGGGATCCGTTCGACGAGGCTTGGAGCTCCGTTTCGCAGCTCAAAATTCTGAAATGGAGGGCAGTGAACTGCATGCAGTGGGCGTCCTTGGCAGTGAGCAAAGTGGCTTCATTCGTCTTCAAATCGTCTCAACCGATCGATGTGAGTATTCCGCTACCTCCGTTGATGTGTTCACACATTAATTTCATTGGTTGTTTGATCTTGGGACCTAGAATAAACCTAACAATGGCATCAATAGCTATAGGTTCAAGCATGAAAATTGTAGGGCTTAAAATTTGGGTAAATTTGTGTTGAGCATGATTTGAATAAATTGATTGTTTAAGTATGCTTATAACATGTCTAATTGCATTTTGGTTGGACCAATTTGTTGAAAAATGATTTGGAATTATTTTCCCAAAAAATTATACCTTGGCCGAATGTAAATTGGATTTTGGTAATTTGGAATTTTTTGATTTTGATTCATTGGATGAGTTAGAATCATGTAGGATGATGTTAATTTGAAACTAATTGGATTGGATTTTGAATTGAACATAAAATCCCCAAATTAATCATGTTGGCCGAATTGGATGATACCCTTAAATGTCTTGGTATTTTGATTTTTGAACATTGGATGTATTGGAAATCATTCGGGAAGTTAATTAGATGTCGATTTTGGAATTAATTGGATTAAATTCAAATCGGACAAAAATTACTCCCTTGGCCGAGACTTAGAAGCATGTAAAATGGGTTTGATTTTCATTTATGTGTTGGACATATGATAATGATAATGAGCATGATTAATTAGACTAATTTGGTGTTTTAGAAATATTGATTTAGTTGATTAATCATGTAATGCACTTTAGGTAATTAAATTGCGAAATTGGATTTGTGTAATTTAATGAATTAGGCCTTTAAATTGGATTTGGGCTTATTATGTTGTAAATGGACTTATTGGGCTTTGTTGTACAAAGTTGGATTTGGGCAAATTGGATTGGATCCAATTGGGCCCAAAGCCACTTCCGTTAAGCCCAAATGCGACTTAATGAACCTTTAAGTTTAATTAGGCCTAATGGACCTAAATTGATTTATGGGCTTATGGGGTAAATCCCGGATTGGATTTTGGTTATTCGGTTTGACCCGAGTTGACCAAAAGTCCACGCCTTAAGAAATCAATTAAAAGTCCATTGGACTTTAATTGAATTGACGTTGGACGTTACTCGGTCTTTGAGACGCGTTACGATTAAATTTGGAATTTAAATCGTAAAAGGTTTATTAATAAAGTGTAATGTTTAATTTGGAATTGAATAGTGAATTAGTATTAAATACATGTTAAATTTGATTTAATGATGTAGTTTAATTTAATTCATGAATTCGTACTTTGAGTACTTATTCGCAAAAATGAGTTTGACTCGAACAAAATCAAATCGTTGTTTGAACATTGGATGATCACATAATTATCAGATTAATTAATTTGATTAGATTGATTGATAGCATGCTTATGTGTGAATACGTGGTTGTGATGAATGAATAATGTATATCGGATGGATATTAGTCGGGTGGGGCAATTTTGGAAATTGTTGTAATAAATTCGATTTATTAAATTGGACCTGCGTGTCCAGCCTTATCACCTCTATTCTCTTTGTATTCTCTTCTCACATATTCCCCTCAATGTAAATGAGGTTTCTTTAGAAGTGTAGTGTAACGGGTAGAAGTAGTACAAGTGCTAGCTTGAGTGAGAAAGGGAGAGATTTGATCTAGGATCAATGTAAAGTATCCATCCGTATATCATTATTATTTATTTTCATACTCGCTTTATTATGTATTTAGAATGCATGTTTAAGGGTGTATGATGATGATATCTTAACAAAGATAATGAAATTGGTAGCCAATTTGCACGCGAAAAGCCCTCATCAAATATCATGCGTCTTTTCCTTCCATTGAGTGATTCTTGCTCAAGATCCTAGATTGGCATGGGTTGTTGGCCAAAGTCAAGCCCTTGTCCGTCGAAGATGTGTTCGAATCACGAGGCTTTGTTCAATATTGGTGTCTTGTCCAAGTTGTGGTTTGTTGGCCAAAGTCAAGACCACTTCTTGTCCAACGACATTGATTACGAAGCTTCCATGGTCAATGGGTCCACGCTTGACTGGGATCACTAGGTTTGTTGTGCCAAAGCCAAGGCCTAGTTGATTCAGAGGAAAAAGGTTAGGGTATATATTGGATATATAGGCATATATAAGATATATGTTTCGGACTTGGATGTCCACCTACTGGATCTATGAGTTGGATTAGATCCAATTGATCTTCGAGATCTACCTAGTTAATTATCATACATTTGTTGGCCAAAGTCAAGATTGTGTGATATTTAACGGGATCCTAGCCCACTAGGAAACACGGTTTCCCGAGTACTCGACAGAGGGTTAGAGGCTCGACGAAAAATAGTGGGAGGCAAGAATTGAATTTGCAATATTCGTTCAATTACTCGCCATACGCGCTCATTCAAATTATTTCATCGTAATATTAAATGTTAGTTGGACTAATATTTAAATTGTTGTTTTAATAAACAGTTGGACTGTATTATACTTGATTATATATAATTGGATTATATTAATCAATATATTTGAATTAATTAATTTCAGTTTACAGTTGATTTTATAATTGGATTATAGTAATCAATGTAATTGAGGTTAATTAATTTGGATTATATTTGATTATATAGTTGGACTATTATAATCATTATAATATATAGTACCACTAATCGTTGATTAAATAGTTGGACTATTGTAATCGAGATAAAATTGAAAAATTGAATATTTAAAATATAATCTTGGATTAAATGTTTTAAATGATTTAATTTTCAAATTGGGAATAAATAATAGGTTACTTTATTTGATAAAATAACTTATTATACCTTAAGCCCAAAATTAAGCAAAATAAGTAGAGCATAAAATCTTTGGAAGATTTATGTGATGATGACTTTAATGCTTAATTTAATATACTTGTCATAAATCTAATTTTAGATTTAAGAAGTATTAAAATTGCAATTTATAATTCTTGGAGAATTAATTGACTATTCTAGAGGAGATAAAGTCAAAGTTTGCAATTGGGCATGTAGCACGAGGTGCACATCGTTTCGATATTCTAAAAACCCAAGGCTTGGCCTAAGGTTCCTAAAATATTGAAAATGATAATTGACATATACCAAAGTGACTACCATTTGGATATGGCAGACACGAAGGAATTAAAGAAAGGGCAAGGCTCTGACTTAAAAAATGTTTGTCAAAGTTATGTTCACAACTAGTATTGAAATTAGATTTTAAATACTTAGTGTGGTACATAAAATATATGTATTGATGTTCAGAATCTAGTTTGAGCAGAATACTGACTTCAAGCTGAGATTGCTCTGTGAATCGGAAACGGGACGAAAGTCGCTGTTTCGACCGTAGATACCTAAGTTTAGGAACTACCCTTTGGGTATGTACTTAAATTAGGAACTGTTATAATGTAACTAGTTTGACTAGAGACATTATCTCTATATCAGTGTTTAATCCATTGTGGATAAACCTTTATATTCTAGAACACTAAGTGTTTCATTATATAAAGATGATACTGAGATAAACACATTAGATGTGAATAACAGAATTTATATTTTGAATATAATTAAAATCTCAAAACATATAAAATGACAAATAAATAGCTCAAATTGATTTGATCAAGTAGAGGCTTATTTGTGGCATTGTTGTCTAGGACAGAATTAAACAAGACTCGTATATCCACACTTTTGAAGAGTGGGTACTAGGACTGATTTGACTATTCAAATAAAGTCTACGAATCTAGTTTATTAGGTAAAGTACCTAAAACACTATTTACTTGGTAATAGTGAAAGTGCCACCGATCTGTTAGCCATATTCATGGTGAAATAAGTGGGCCCATATCTAGCTAGGCTAGATGTGAACATGAATATTTCGTGACCTTAACGGATGTGGCATCATGTTATGGTTATGTGTTTCTTTTGAAGAACACCAATCGGAAACTTTTAGAGTTTCGACACGAAGTAGATTAACAGATCGGGTATAGTATTATACCGTCACGGTAAGACCGTAATGAAAATACTTAAGCATTAAGTTTCATACATACATGAAAGAGTATGGTATTCTTTCAGATGAGGACTCCTCCTGAGACGCGTCAGTTTGACGGTGTGTCCGAACTAAAAACTGAATTTTGTTAGACAAGATAAGGTTAAATTATGAGTCGCTCTGAGCTATCATTTCCTTCAACAGGATATGTATTAACAGTGCAAAACTTATTTAGAATAAGGTTCCATATAAATCTGTTTGACAGATATCATATAGGATATGAATAGGAAAGAAACAGGGTTTCTCATTCCTAATAATTTGGGTATGCCAGGCATAACGTTTGGATGATACCAAACTAGAACCCAAATTGGATAAGTGCCAAATTGGTTATCCTAAAGGAAACCTTAAGTATAGTACTTATAAATCTCACATGAGAACAATATGATTGTTGCTCACCATGCGGTTTTCCTGAGAGGAATACCGATATGCAGTGGTCAGTGGGAGGATGGTGATACTCGATGAAAATTGGAGTAATACTATTCAAGGCACGAAGTCCTTAATGGAACACAAACAGTTCATCAATGATGAATCTGTACCATTAATCTTCGAATACACAAGAACTGGGTAGATAGGATAGAGTCAGAAAACAACCTAGGGTATGGGTTTCTGATCTAACCTCATAAAGATGTCAATCTTATGAGGGTATACCATCCTACTACGTTTTGAGGAAATGATACAAGGTATCAAATCCCTTTCATGGCAAAGTGCCATGAGTCCGAAATGGATTCCATGTATAATAACTATGTTTGGATACTAGTTGTTGTACCACAAGGCATTGTGCCTATTGGTACCGTAAACGTCTTTAAGAAAGACATATATGGATGGCAACATACCAAATTACAAAGCTAGGCTTGTGACTGAAAGGTATCTTTATCAACATTGTGTTAATAATGGTTCAACCTTTTACCTATTGCCATGCAAATCCATTTTGAAGATGTTTGTTGATAACTGCATATTTCATTTATGAAATATGTCAGTTGTAGATCAAAATCGCTTTCCTGAAAAGGAAACATCTTGGAGGATGCTTACAACATCCTGACGATTTTGTATAACCGACAAACAAGGTTTGCGGGTTATTCGATCCATGTTTGGATTGAAGCAAGCATAAGGTTCTTGGAACTGACGTTTTGATGTAATCATAATGGTTTATGATTTAATTCAAAACGAAATGATTCTTGTGTATATATAAGGAGGTTAGTGGGAGCGCCCTGACAGTGAAATTCCCAATAAAGCAATTGGTGAAAGCTTGGCTTTCATAGATATTCTTTCATAGAAATTCTCCGTAGAATTCTTGGGAGTAACAACCTTTATTCAAGGAATAAAGATCTATTGGGCTAGATTTGGAGTTGTTAACACTCTCTGAGAAATTGTACATTGAATAATGTACGTAACCTGGTGTCTCATACGCTTTGAACATATGGAGTCACAATCAGGACAATCCAAGTGATAATCACTGGATTGAAGTTAAGAACATCTATTAGTATCTCAGAGAACTAAAGATGTTGTTATAAACTATGGAGAAGGAGAACTTGAAGTGACTGGGATCACTGCTGTAAGTTTCCAAACAGTTAAATATTGTGGTACTATAAAGTTTGAATAACGGAACACTGAGCTGGAAATATTCCGAGCAAGATAACTGTTGCCGAATAAACAACAAATGCGGATTATTGATGCAGTTGAGGCAGCAATAGAAGCCATTTGGATCGATAATAAATCTAATTAGATTAGATATAGTTCTGTTAGCGGCTGATCTAGGCGTCAGCATAGGCTAAAGAATTAATGGTCTCATCAACGATCCAGATCTATACTTCGATATTCATCTGATTCGTTCGGATCATACATCATGGCGATGTGATGATCGTGTAAATCGCGTCAGACGATAATCATGCAAATCCGCTGACGAAAATCTTTTCTCAGCAATTTGAGCGAACCGTACATAGTTCGGGTGTTAGACACTCGAGTGACTGGCTATGTGCCAAGTGGGAGATTGATGGATAATATGACCCATAGCGTCACTATATGTACAGATCATGGTGTTGTTGTACAAATTAACTATGTGACAAGGGAATTGCACTCTCATCGTTTGTGATTAGATCACCATAGATATATAAATGAAGAGAGGTCCATATGATTAGTTCCTGGATTGAGAATGATATGAGACAATATCAGTCCACGAAGGATTAATCATTAAATATCCCTAGCCGGAGTATTATCGAGACAGGACATCGATAATGCGGAATAGGCTAGTATTGCACTTGTGTGCGTTGTGAGGGCACAACGACATAGTTCTCATATATTTAAGTATTGGATACTTATGCAAGTGCTATAGGAGGTTGTGTTTCACCGATGGTACGGGAAACAGCTTCGCTCTGGATAGACCCCTCGGAATCCCATTGGTATTATGACTATGTGTCTATGGGAGGCCGACATCAGGGTAGGTGTATTTGGTCTTAACCTGAGACTTGCACCGCTAATGCTTACGACAATCAATATACTTTGATTGAGGTCGTCAGGGACTTTAACCGGTTCTGGTACGCCGATTTTGGGTATATTGAGAATCGTATAGTATTGGGTGTGATGTCAAGACGGAAGTATCACTCCAGTCATAGTGGAGATGATGTCACGCAGGATACGGTATTAGTGCTCTTAAGTGTTGCGCAACCAGCGGGATATTATGACTAGGTCATGCATATCCGATTATAGAGACTAGTTACCAGACATCCGACATGTGCTTCGGACGGGGCAGACACTTATCCAGCCCCAGCCCTAGCACGTGACTATCCGATACTGGGCCGATATACACAATACTTAGTAGACTACGCCTTATATAGATCTTAAATATTCTTATAAGGATATGTCCGGAGAATTGGGTAGACTTGGTGCTTTGCTAGAAGTCGACCTTGTCTCGTAAATCGGTAGAACGTAGTACTTGGTACGTACGTGATTCGAATACTCCGACGACCGTATTTACTGCCAACATATCCGGGGATCTCATGGGTCGCTTCCCGATAATCCACCGATAACATATGACTCGCACTCTTAAATAATCTGGGATTATATAGAAGAGAGAGAAAATTAATATAGGATTAATTACGGAGATATTTTATCTAGGATAAAATATCGTCTACAGATAGATAACGATTAATTTGGAATTAATCGGTAAATTAATATATTCGATATATTAAATGAAATTAGATTTCGACGCGGAATTAAAATTAGATTTTAATTCGGGCGAACGAATTAATTTAGAATTAATTTGTTAGCGACGTGAATAGTGAATTCGCTAGGCGTAATCATTTAATTACGACGCGACGGAAAATTCGCTAATTGAGAATTAGCGAACCCGAGCCCGAGTGTGATTGCGAGTGCATTCGTATTTCGAATACGAGTGCGGCGACACAAGTCACATCAAGCGTCAAATCATTCGTCACATCAAGCGTCAAATCAAATGTCACTTTGAGTGATGTGATTGATTGATGTGATTGATTGATTGAAAGACTTACATCACTTTATTAAAGTGACAATGAATAGTTGATGTAAGTAGGTGTAATAGTGTTTGGAGGGAAAATCATTTACTTTTGGTTTTATTTAATCAATTAAGTAATTGGTTTTAATATATTTTTTCTTGGAAAATATATAAAGGCATTTTTGGAAAATGCTTTACCAACTAACACACAATTTCTTCTCTCTCATTTCTCTCCTTCTAGTCACGCCCAAAGTGAGAAATACTCACTGGTTTTGGAAGCCAAAATGGCGTGAATAAGGGAAGCAAGAGTTGGGTTTTTGTGGCAAAAACCGCAAGTGCTAGCACACTTACGAGACTTGCGAAGGTGGTAGGGAGGTTCACCCATGAGCCGGGATCCGTTCGACGAGGCTTGGAGCTCCGTTTCGCAGCTCAAAATTCTGAAATGGAGGGCAGTGAACTGCATGCAGTGGGCGTCCTTGGCAGTGAGCAAAGTGGCTTCATTCGTCTTCAAATCGTCTCAACCGATCGATGTGAGTATTCCGCTACCTCCGTTGATGTGTTCACACATTGATTTCATTGCTTGTTTGATCTTGGGACCTAGAATAAACCTAACAATAATGTCTTCAACGACACTACTTTTCCGATTTGGACATGAATCTAAGGATAGTCCTTGGATCCGAGAGGCTGCTATATACTGTAGAGAGACCTCTTGGGCCTAACGCCAGATCTGATCAGTTGCTCGAGCTAGATCTTTGGAAGACACATAGTGATGACAATGCAACTGCTCAATCTATCATGCTTGTTGCTATGACTAAGCAATTCCGTCGACAGAATAAGGGATTGGATCCCTATACAATGTTGGCGAAGTTGAATGATCTGCACCGATCTAATCTTAGATTGTAAATATATGAGTTACAGAAGAAGCTCTTCTGCGCTCGGATGTCGGAGGGTACATCTGTTGAACTTCATGTGACACAGATGATTGCCGATATCGAGCAGCTTGGACAAATGGGGATTGTCTTTGAGACAGAGACCTCTATAAATTTGATCTTGCAGTCTCTCCCCGACACTTTGAGTGGGTTCATCATGAAATACAATATGATGAACCAAGAGCAGACACTTGGAGAGCTGATGTCCACGCTGCGTGAGGCAGAAAAGGAACTTCTTAAGGGCAAGAAGCGCGAGGCGTACTTTGCTTCTACATATCGGACTCCGAGGGCTGGGCCCAAGGCGACTAGAGGTGTTAAAAAGAAGAAGCATAAGAAGAAGGGCAAAGGCAAAGCGTCAAAGGCTTCTGGGAAGCCAAAGGACAAATCTCAGGATGTATGCCTCCAGTGCGGCAAGCGGGGTCATTGGAAGCGTGACTACCGCGAGTACAAGGCGCTCCAGAAGGCGCCATCACAAGTCATCACCGTATAGGCGGCATGCAAATGGGGCAGTTGAGGCAGCCAACAAGACTATAAAGATGATTTTAGCCAGGATGACAGAAAACTACAGAGATTGGGCCGACAAACTACCATATGCTTTGTGGGGGTACAGAACATCAGTGAGAATAGCAACAAGGGCCACAGCTTACGCTATAGTCTACGGAATGGAAGCAGTATTGCCAGTGGAAGTGGAAATACAATCTATGAGGGTATTAGTAGAGGCAGAGTTACCGGAACAACCCGTTATTATTGATTAGGTGTCATCTATTCATCCCTTCACGGATGTGTCATGCTGTTTACTGCATTTTGGGGGTCACTGCTGTAACCCCGTTCGAACGCGTTTCAGAACGCCGCATGAACTCATGTTTTCTGTCTCAGTACGTTCGAACACGTTCACAAACGCAACTCGAACGTGCATGCATTTTGTCTTATCATGCATCAGGTCTCTTTTCCGTTCGAACACATTTTCGAACGCCATAAGAACGTGAGCATTATGTTTCATTTCCGTTCAAACACGTTTACGAACGCTACTCAAACGCGAACCTTCTGTTTACCGCTCGAACACATTTACGAATGCTACTCGAACACGCATGCATTTGTTTCATCAGGTCCGGTCCCGTTCGAACGCGTTATCAAACGCCACATGAACGAGAACCTTATGTTTACCGTCCAAACGCATTTTCGAACACTACACGAACACGCATACACTGAACTGAGTCCTCTACATCATATTTTATGCATAATTCCCCCTATTGGTCATCTCTTTGTATTACGAACCCGATTGCTTCTCTTTAATATGCATGCTTGTATAATTATTGTATGTTTGCGCTTCCATGGTTATCAATGCAATGTGTTTGTGAAATTATGCGTTTGCCATTATTCTGATTCAATTTTATGCATGCTTGTATGATCATTGTTTGCTTGCGTTTCCTTATCCATGAATATAATGTGCTTATGAATTTGCATGCTTGCCGTATTTCAATTTACTTTTATGCATGCAAATTCGGACATAGATCATATGCCAATAGGTTGTATGCAAATATGAAAATGTGTTACATGTGAACTTAGATGAACTTTTGATGTATGCATGCGAACTTAGGAGTAAAAATTATCCTTGGAAATATTTTGCTTAGGCTTAGTTAAATTATTGCATAAATCATTTATTACAAGTGACATAAGTAAGGGACCATTCCGAACCCATCAGTTTGAGGTCTTCCCTTGCGAGGGGTGAGTGCGGCCTTAAATCATTTTCCCGGTTTGTACCGGGTGGTGACTCCATTATTCTCCGGTTTAGTCCCCTGTGGGCTACTCCGTACTCCCAACTAGGCTGCGAGCCTAGAACAGCATGCGTCACCCAGTTTCTGTGTCCCACAGTCTGGCGACTCCACTGGGGATAGAAAATCGGCCCCGAAATAATGTCATGTAATATTATGATTTGTACTTTAATTAACCGTGTCTATTGTGGGATAAAATGGGTTTAATCAAAGGCACTTTTAAGGCCGGGTAATGGTTTGGTGTCTTCCTTCATTCACTACCTTTCTATAAGGAAAAGCTGTGATGGCACCTAGATAATCATTTACTTGTAGCCTATTGCGATGGACTAATTTGGAGGACTCGTTGTTTATTCCTGTCACCAAGCGATAAAAGCCTAAGAGGTTAGGGTACTTAAGAGAGCCTCGCTCCACCCTCCCTCTGGGGAATCAACAACGGGAAGTCCATTTGACAGTCAGTTACACACCATAAATCATTGGCACGTACCTTAAGGTATAAAAAAGGTGCGCTCACGTGGTCGCTCGAACCCTTGAGTAGGGAGACTTAGTTATGGGCAATCCTTCGCCAGCGAGAGTCTTTGACTACACTCCCGCAAACCCACAAGTAGACCGGGATTGTATGGCCTATAGCAACAATTTCCTTGTGCTTGTGGACCATCCTCATTTGGATGCAGTTGGACTTCTTGTCAGAAATGCGAACTTGTTGGGCCATTTAAACTGGGACGAGTTCGTATCTTATGATGATTGGGCCAAAAGCTTCTGAAATGTTGATGGGCCACTCTGTAGAAATTATTTTTGTATGCTTGTGTTTGAGAACATTGTCATTTGGATCCATTCGGACCTTTTATCATGGGATATGGGCTTGTTGGGCCATTTAAATTGGGACAAGAACGTATCTTATGGTGATCGGGCCAAAAGCTTCTAAAACGCCAATGGCCCATTATATGTTTGTGTTTAGGAACGTTATCATTTGGATACGGTTGGACTTCTTGCCATAAGATGTGAACTTGTTGGGCCATTTAAACTGGGACGAGTTCACTCCTATGACAGTTAGCCCAAAAGCTTCTAAAATGATGATAGGCCGATTAGTGTGAAAAATTTAATAACTTGATATATCTCTTGTATCGCATGCATCTCATTCATCTCATGCATACATATCCTGTTAACACCCTCTATGTCTATAAAAGACATCATAGATTTATGTTGGGTTAGGAAATATGGAAGGCTCACTAAAAGACCGGTAATAGATATGAGTACATCCGATAACGAGGTATCCCGGATAGATCAGTTGGAAAACGGTCTCACCAAAATTACAGAACAATTACAAGCATTTACTACTGTTGTGGCTGGTATGGCTGTACCCCGTGCTGGAAAATTCTGAGAATGTGAGGCGCAAGGAGCCTCCGAATTGGTTGGGGATGATATCCTCGCTTTTGATGACGACCTGGCAGAGTATGCAATAGGCAGAGTGATTGGGTCTCAGGCAGAATTTCAGAAGCTTCGGGATCATGTTGAAATAGTTACCCGCAAAATGAAGGGTAAACATGAAGATTTGTTAGATTATGAGGCAATGACCTTCGAAAAACAGTTGCATGCTCAGTTCAAGATGCCGGATATGGCTAAGTTCAACGGAAATAGGGATCCGAGGGTTCATCTCCATCAGTATGTATCAGTTATGAGTTCTGTGGGTTTGACAAAGCGACTGGTGCAAAAGATGTTTGGAATGTCACTCGAGGGGGCACTAGTGGTATGGTATCACAACCTTGAGAAGAAAGTAAGGGAAGATTGGAGGGAATTGGCTGATGCATTCCTGAAACAGTATGTCACGGACTTAGAGATAGATCTGTCACTCCGTGATCTGGAGAACATCAGGCAAAAACCGGAAGAGAGTTTCAAGGAGTATGTGGACCACTGGAGAAGCCAGCTCTTAAAGATGCAGACCAGGCCCTTAGAGAAGGACCAGATAAAAATGATTATCAAGGGCACCAAGCCCTCCATCTATGGGAAGCAAATGAGGATGACCTCCATGATTATTGATTTTCGACAGTTAAGAGAAACTGTCATGGATATTGAGGAAGAAAAGGCCGAGAATAGAAAATTCTATGGTCTGAACAGGAGGCCCATTGGGGGGACATCGGGAACAAATCCTGTTTCTGCTGAGATTGCTGCTATCCGAAACCGAAGATTCTCCAACTTGGGTAGACCCTTGTCCAAGACATTGGAGAAATTGAAGAGACAAGGACTTCTGAAACCCCTAGAAACCAAACCCCTCCCAAACTCTCCACCACCAGATCTCAACCTAAACTAATATTGCCAATTCCACCAACAGAAAGGCCATGATACCGACAACTGTGCCCGACTCCGCCATGAAATCCTGGACCTTATAGACTCAAAAAGGATACCCGACCCTGAAACAGAACACCCCAACACACACCAGAACCCTTTACCAAATTACCACTCTGTCCCGCCACCAACCTATATGATAAACTCTGGCCTACCTGAGAACCGTGTCCTCAAATCCTTTGACCTCCAAGTCGTTTGCCTTGTGATTTGGGATAGTAACAGAGAAGATGAAACAGAACAGGGGAAGAGTTTCTGGGCAGACTTCTCTAGTAGTGATTAAGAAGAAGTGAGGGGTATGACACGCAGCGGGCGTTTCTACAATGATATGACTGAAAATGGTAAAGAAGTGTCGACTGAAGGAAGGGAAGTGGCAGAAAATAAGGATAATTCTGAGGGAGATACAGTGTTGCGCCAGTTGAAAAAGACTCGGGCACAGGTCAGCATCTGGGAATTGTTGTGTTCATCACAGGAGCACAGGCAGGCTATGGTTGAAGCCTTGAGCAAAATAGTAGCACCGGAGGATGCTAATCCGGTGATGTTTATGGGATCAGTACAAAAGGAAATTTTGCAAGCGATCACTTTTTCTGAGGAAGAACTCCCAGTTGAGCGGAGAAACCATAATAGACCTTTGTTCATAAGGGCCGAGGTGAAAGGCAAGAGAACGTCATGTGTGATGGTAGATGACGGCTCGTCCATCAATGTGTGCCCATTGAAGATTTTGGCAAAGCTGGTTATGAAAGCAATGGATTTGGACCACTCCAGTATGACCATCAAAGCTTATGATGACAGCAAACGAGGAGTTGATGGTACTTTTTTTGCAGTAGCCAAAGTAGGCCCAATTGAAGACGAAGTTGAGTTCACAGTGTTGGAGATTCCGGCTACTTTCGCTTTATTGTTGGGAAGGCCTTGGTTTCACAAACTTGGGGGCGTGCCTTCCACTTTGCATCAGATGATTAAGTTCCCATATGAGGGAGAGATTGTTACCATCTGAGCTGAGATAGATAATGATGTGGCTGCCTTTGAGATACAGCCTTTCACGAGGTTTCAGGTATCATCAAATTTTGAGGAATGGGTGGATCCTAGGGTGGCTAGGATCATGAAAAAAATGAAGTTTGAGCCGGTGAAGTTTCAAAACTGCCAGACTTCAGAGGACAGACTACTCGAAGGGGTTTGAGGTACAAATCTGATGAAGAAAAGCCGAAGGTTAAAAAGAAAGGGTTGAAACTGGCAGAATGTTTTGTGAAGGCTTCGGGGTATCAAGGGGAGGCTGAACCGGTGGAAGTTAATGGGATTGTGATACCTAGATTTGAGATTTTCCAGGATATGCTGGGTAAGAATCCGATGATGGAAGAAATTGGGAAGAAGGAAGAAGAGGATTGAGAGGAAGAACTGATGAAGTTGGAGAGCCTGACTCTTGAAGAAGATAAAAAGCCTGAGAAGAACCCAGTTGCAGAGGAAGAAGTGTCTGTAGAAGATGAGGACATTTATCTTCCTGATTTATTTGAGTGTACCCCCGCATTTGTTAGCAATAAAGACAATCATTTCGCTTATTTGCCTGAGTCTATTTCCTCTGACTTACATGAATCAAGCATATTTGATATCAGTTCAGCCAGAACTACTGCATTTAACTTGGGTACATCTGAGTACCCCAAGGAAATTCTGATTGCAAGTGAAGTTACCTCGAGGAGAGGGAGAAATTTGAAGAAGTATTGTCAGATATGCCAAAGTATTTGCTTGGTCCTATGAGGACATGCCTGGGGTAGACAGAAGCATTGCCCAGCACACAATACCCACTTATCTGAATATGAGGCTAGTAAAACAGAAACTCTGAAGGATGAGACCTGAGTGGGCCGAGAAAGTCAGAGAGGAAGTTAATAACCATGACAATGATTAAAAGGTTTCGTCGTAATCGACACAATGTTGATAACGATACCTTTTCGCTACAAGCCTAGCTTAGTAAGTTTGTATGTTGCCATCCATTATTGTCTTCCTTGAAGACTTATATAGTACCAATAGACACAATGCCTTCTGGTACAACAACCAGTGTCCAAACTAGGTTGGTATACATGGAATCCATTTTGGACATAATGGCACTTTGCCATAATAGGGAGTCGATACCTTGTATCATTTTCTCATACGTAGTCGGTTCGTATTCCTCAATAAGATTGACATCTTTATGAGGTGAGATCAGAAACCCATACCTCCCAGATTGTTTTCTGACTCTCTCCGATTTACGCGGTTCTTGTGTATTCGAAGATTATGGTACAGTTTCATCCTTGATGAACTGTTTGTGTTCCATTAGGACTCGGTGCCAGGAACAGTATTACTTCGATTTTCATCGAGTCTTACTTTCCTCCCACTTACCACTGCATATAGGTATTCCTTTTAGGAAAACCGCATGGAGAGCAATAATTACATTGTTCTCTTGTGAGTTATATAAGTACTATACTTTGGTTACCCTAGGATAACCTACAAATTAGGCACTTATCCGATTTGGGTTCTAGTTTGGTATCATCCAAACATATGCCCAGCATTCCCAAATCTCCAGGAATGAGAAAACCCTGTTTCTTTCATGTTCATATCTAATATGAAGTCTGTCTAACAGATTTTTATGGAACTTTATTCAAAATAAGTTTTGCACTGTTTAATATGTCTCCCTCGAAGGAAAATGGTAGCTCAGGGCGACTCATGATTAACCTTATCATGTCTAACAAAATTCAGTTTCTCCGTTCGGACACACCGCTAATTGGGGTGTTCCGTGAAGAGTCCACTATGAAAGAATAATATACTCTTCCAGGTATTCGAGAAGCTTATTGCTTAAGTATTTTCCACCATGGTCTAACTGTGACGGTATTATACTTTAGCCGATCTGTTTGTCAACTACGTGTCGAAACTCTTTGAATCTATCAAAAGTTTCTAATTCGTGTTTGAAAAGAAATACATAACCATAACGCGATGCCACATCCGTAACGGTTACAAAGTGTTCATATCCACCTCTAGCCTAGCTAGATATGGGCCCACTTACGTCACTATGAATGAGGGCTAACAGATCGGTGGCACTTGTACTTTTACCAAGTAAAAGGTGTTTTAGGCACTTTGCCTAATGAACTAGATTCGTAGACATCATTTGAATATGATCAAATTCGTCCTAGTATCCACTCTTAAAAAGTGTGGATATACGAATCTTGTTTAATGTGTCCCAGATAACAATGCCACAAATAAGTCTATCTTATCAAATCAGTTTGAGCTATTTGTTTTTCATGTCATACGTTTGAGATTTATTTATATTCAAAATATAAATATTGTTATTCACATCTAATGTGTTTATCTCAATATCATCTTTATAAAATAAAACACTTTAGTGTTCTAGAATATAAAGGTATATCCGCAACGGATTAAACCCTGATATAGAGATAATGTTTCTAGTCAAACTAGTTACATTTTAACAGTTTCCTAATTTAAGTACATACCCGAAAGGTAGTTCCTAAACTTAGGTTTCTACTACTAAAATAGCGACTCTAGTCCCATTTCCGATTCGCAGATCAATCTCAACTGAAGTCAGTATCCTGCTAATCAGCAGATTCTGCACATCAGTACATATATTTATGTACCACATCTAGTATCAAAATCCAATTTTGAAACTAATAGCGAACATGTTTATGACAAATATACTTGAAGCCGGAGCCTTGCCCCGCTTCACTTCCTTCATGTCTACCTTGTCCATACGGAGTCAAGCTTCAGTGACCCCGTTTGCCACAGTTTAGGCAGACATCTTGGGATATGTCATTTGTCTTTTTAGAAGACTGTGATGATTTTGCCTTTGCCCATTTCCACACCCCAGAAGCCTTCGGCCAAGCCTTGGCCTTCTGGGATGTCGAAGTAAGATGCGCCTTGCGCTTCTTGTCCTTTTGCAAACTCTGGCTTTGTCTCCTTGAGCATAGCCATTAACTCTCCAAGAGTTTTCTATTACATTAGTGCTTCTAAGATCTAAGTATAGATCTATGAAGATCCTTCGATTTTAATATCATACTATAAGGATATAATCCTTAATTCTGATGAAGAAATTAAGGAGTCTTTGTGGCAAGTATAACAGATTGAGCACTAAAGTTATCATCACATGAATCTTCCAAAGATCATGTTCTACTATTTGCTCAACTTCGGCTTAGGCCCGAGATGTGATCCTATCAAATAGAATAACTTCTCAATTCCCAGGACTATCATGAGGTTCATTCCCAATATGAAAATTAAAGATGTTTAAAGATATTTTTACCCAGGATTATGTTTTAAACGCTAATCTTACATTTATCTTGATTGCTATAGTCCAACTATCCAATCAACGATTTCGGGTACAATTAAATGTAATGATTACTATAGTCTAACTATATAATCACCTATAATTTGATTGGTTAAATTCAAATATATTGATTACTATAATCCAATTATATAATCAACTATAAATGAAATAGTTTGAATACAGTCATACTGTTTAATTAAAACAATGATTAAATATTAGTCCAACTAATAATATATTAATTGATGAAAAAATTGAAATGAGCGTGTATTGGCAAGTATCTAAACGAATTTGTAAATTTAATACTTGCCTCCCACTATTTTTCGGCGAGCCTCTAACCCTCTGTTGAGTACTCAGGAAACCTTGTTTCCTAGGGCTATGATCCCGTTAAATAACACACAACCTTGACTTTGGCTGACAAGCTGTATGATATTTAACTAGGTAGATCTCTAAGATCAATTGGATCTAATCAAATTCCTAGATCCAGTAGGTGGACATCCAAGTCCGAAACATATATCTAATATATGCCAATATATCTAATATATTTCCTAACCTTTTTCCTCTTAATCAACTAAGCCTTGGCTTTGGCACAACAAACTTAATGATTCCAGTTAAGCGGGACCCATTGTCCTTGGAAAGCTTCGTAATCGATGTCGATGGACAAGAAGTGATCTTGACTTTGGCTAACAAATCACAACTTGGACAAGACATACGATATGGAACAAAGCCTTCATGATTCAAACACATTCGCGATGGACAAAGGTCTTGACTTTGGCCAACAAACCAGTGCCAATCTTGGATCTTGAGAATGAATCATTCAAGAAGGAAAAAACGCTTAATATATGTTGAGGGTTTTTCGCGTAATTGGCAACCAAATAATTATCTTTGATTAGGTTTCATCATATAACCTTAAACATGAATTGTAAAAGCATAATAAGGCGCGGTAAATAAATTAATAATGATATGCGGATGGATATTTAAAACAACTTGTTCCTAGAACAAATCTCTCATTTTCCTCTCTCCCGCTAGCACAATTCTTACTTCTACCCAATTACATAACACTTCTAAAGAAACCTCATTTACATTGAGAGGAATAGGTGAGAAGAGAAATACAAATAGTCAAGAGGTAATAGGCTGGACACGCATGTCCAATTTAATAAATTCTAAATTTATTACAACAATTTCCAAAATTGCCCTCACCATCTAATATCCATCCGACATACATTATTCATACATCACATCCATGTATTCACACAAAGCATGTTATCAATCAATCTAATCCAATTAATTAATCTGAAATTAATGACCATCCAATGTTCAAACAACGATTTGATTACAACGATTTGATTTGATCGAGTCAAACTCGTTAGGGAATAAGTACTCAAAGTACGAATTCTTGAATTATATCAAACTACAATATTAAATCAATTTAATTTGTATTCAATACTAATTCTTTATTTAATTCTAAATTAAATAATTACTTATAATGAGCCTTTGCGACTTAGATTCTAAATCTAATCTTAACGGTTCTCAAAGTCCAATTAACATCCAATGTCAATTTAATTAAAGTCAAATGGGCTTTCAAATAATTTATAAGGCATGGATTTTGGCAACCAAAGCCCAATAAGGAATCACCCTTTTGCCAAAAATCAAATTAGGCCCAATTAAAATTTTAAAGGCCCATTTTATTATATTTGGACTTTATGGATATGGTTTTGGGCCCAATTGGATCCAACCAATTAACCTAAACCAAACTTGGCCCAACCAAGCCCATTAAGCCCAAATACAACTTTAAAAGCCCAATTCCAAATTTAGCCCAACTAATTAAATTCCAAATTTCCAAATTTCACAATTTAATTAACTAAAGTGTATAGCCATAATTAATTAGTCAAATTAAAATTTCCAAAATACCAATTTACTTAATTAATCATGCTTATATCATCAAACACATGTCCAACATTATTGAATCAAAAAATCAATTCATTTCCATGCTTCTTTGTTCACGGCAATTTTGGGATTTTTTGTCCGATTTCGATTTCAATCCAATTAAATCCTAAATCAACATTTCCCAAGTCTTTCAACTCATCCAATGATCAATAAACAAAATTACCATGACATTTAGGGCACTACAACTTTCGGCCAAGCCTACTATTTGGGGAAAAATTGATCCAATTCAATTTTCATCAAATTGATCATGCATAACACTATGTTATCATCATTCAAGCATACTCAATCAAACAATTTCATCAAAACATGCTCAAATCAATTTTACCCAAATTGTACCCTAAATCAAATTTCATGCTTAATCAAGGCTCTTGATACCATTGTTGGATTTTCTAAGTCATCCCAAGATCAATTAAGCTATGAAAAAGTACGAATACAACAAAGTTAAGTTGCCGAAATACTCACTTTGATCGGATTTGCGATGCGTTGCACACAAAACTTTTGCTCATCCATTGAAGCTCTCGGCCAAGCCCTATTTGTGCTCCTTGTTGTTTTGGTCAACCCTCCATGTGTGTGCTCCAAGCTCCAAGCTTTGTAAATGGTGATTCCAGGCTCATGAATGGGTTTCCCTATCACCTTTGTGAGACTCCTTTGGTGTGCTAGCACTCTTGAAAATTTGCCACAAATCTTTCTTAAGCTTCTTGTTATTCTCAGCAAAGGAGAAAACAAAAGAGAGAAAATTGGCCTTTGCCGAAGTTGAGGGAGAGGAGGGAGAGAGGAGAAGATGAAGTTGTGTGTGTGTTAATCTAATACACAAAATGAAAGCCAAATACCAAAATAATAAAAAATGGTAAATGTCTTTCAATCCATCACTTTAGTGTGTTCCACACTCAATCATCAACCAACAACTTCCATCACATTAAAGTGATAAAGTTGACTAGTGATGTGACGCGTGATGTGACTTGTGGGCCCCAGTTGATTCGAAATATGAGTGGGCCCGCAAACACTCCCGGGCTCGGGTTCGCTAATTCTGAATTAACGAATTTTCCGTTGCGACGTAATTAAATAAAATTTAATTAAATAATTATGCCTAGCAAAATTACTATTCACGGCGCTAGCGAATTAATTCTAAATTAACTCGTTCGCCCGAATTAAAATCCAATTTTAATTCCGCGTAGAAATCTAATTTTGTTTAATATATCGAATATATTATTTTATCGATTAATTCCAAATTAATCGTTCTCTCTCTATAAATAATATTTTATCCCATAATAATATCTCCGCAATTAATCTTAGATTAATTTTCTCTCTCTAATAATTAATCCCAGATTAATTATATCTGAGTCATATGTCATCGGTGAATCTTCGGGAAGTGAGCCATGAGATCCCTAGATATGTTAGTAGTAAATCTGATCGTCGGACTTTTCGAACACGTACGTACCTAGTACTACGTTTTTACCGATTTACAAGACATGGTTGGCTTCTAGCAAAGCACCGTACCTACCCAATTCTCCAGAAATATTCTTAAAGGAATATGTAATCTATATCAGGCGTAGTATACGTAGTATTGCGTATATGATCCAGTATCGGATGTCACGTGCTAGGCCTAGGGCTGGAATTGTGTCTGCCCCGTACGAAGCACATATCGGATCTCTGGTAACTAGTCTCTATAATCGGATAATCATGACCTAGTCATATTATCCCGATGACTGCAGTACATAAGAGTACTAGTTCCGTATCCTACGTGACCATCATCTCCTTATGACTGGAGTGATACTTCCATCTTGACATCACACCGAATACACTAAGATTCTCAATATACCCAGAAGAGGCGTACACAGAACCTTTTAAAGCCCTGGACGACCAAAACCAAAGCATATTGATTGTCGCAAGTATTAGCGGTGCAAGTATCAGGTTAAGACCAAATACACCTACCCTGATTCGGACTTCCATAGACACATAGTCATACTACCAATGGAATTCTGATAGGTCTATCCAGAGCGAAGCTGTTTCCGTACCATCGGTAAACACAACCTCCTATTACACTTGCATGAGTATCCAATACCCAAAAATATGAGAACTATGTCGTTATGCTCCCACAACGCGCACAAGTGCATTACTAGTCTATTCCGCATTATCGATGTCCAACTCGATAATACTCCGACTAGGGATGTTTTAATGATTAAACCTTCATGGATTGATATTGTCTCATATCTTATCAATCTGGAACTAATCATATGGACTTTATCATTTATATATCCCGGTAATCTAATTACAAATGATAAAAGAGCAATTTCCTTTGTCACATAGTTAATTTGTACAAGAACACCATGTTCTGTACAAATAGTGATGCTATGGGTCATAATTGTCCAACAGAGATAATATATTATATTCTGATTTTATAGTTACACTCACTAAGTTCCTTTGGACTCACCCATCACTCACTCTCTAGTCTTGCAGGATTTCATCTTTTGGAGACATGGATCAGGGAAAACAGTAGCACTACAGTCACTAGTTTTTGTTGGTCCTTCATGTCAGATATACATTCACATAGAATGTAGTTTCTTTTTGGTGTCTTTCTGATGTACTTGTAATGATTAACCAGATGATATATAGACATATATTTCATGTGGTTCTTGCATTAAAGCAGTTTTATAAATGTGTGTGCACACATATTGATGAGATGACAAGCATTAAGTTAAGAAATATGTTTTTCTTTTGTTACAGTCAGGGGCTTAGGTGACAGGGGAACCTGTTACCTGCCGGTAACCTTCCCGAATTGAGGATGTTACACTTATATTTTAGCTCTCTTTATGCGGTAAACAAATAATGGATGTATTATTTTCCTCAATTTTATGGATGATCTAATCATTTTTTGGGATGATGTGGATGATATTTCTAATCTCATGACATCTCTTCAGCATCACTTTCAGATGAAAGATTTTGGCCATCTCAATTACATTCATAGTCTTGAGGTATTCTTTGATCAAACTGGTTATTATCTATCTCAGGCTAAATATGCTTATGATCTCATTTTTAGGACATGGTTAATTGATAGCAAGATAGCTTCTACTATTTTTAACCCTAATATTAAGCTTACAGTGACAGATGGTACTCTTCTTCTTGATGTTACTCTCTACTGATACTTAATTAGTAGCTTGGTCTATTTGACAGTTATCTAGCCTTATATGGCATATGATATTCATGTTGTTAGTCAGATTATTTCAGCACACTCGCCTCGATCACTATGAAGTTGTTCTTCATCTCCTTCGCTACATCAAACGTATTGTATTTCATGGCATTTATTTTTTAGCTCACTCTTCTCTTGAGTTTCGTGCCTACTTTGATGCTAGTTGGGCTGACAACCCCACTGATTGACGTTCTATAATTGGTCTTTGTATCTACTTGGGTAATTCACTTATTTCGTTGCGTAGTAAGAAATAATCAGTTGTTTCTCATTTTAGTGCAGAATCTAAATATTGTGCCGCTGCTGACACTACCCAATAATCCATTTGGCTTCGCCGGCTCCTCGTGACATTGGAGTTTCACTTTCCAATGCCACACCTTTCTTCTGTGATAACAAGAGTGACATCTAATTATGCATAAGGACATCTACCATGAGCGCACAAAACACATGAAAACTGATTGTCATTTTATATGTCAATATACCACTCAAGGCATTGTCCGACATCATGAAATTGTTAGGGTTGCTGCTCAGAGCGCCAATCCGGATCATATTTATGTCAGATTCATGAATACGAATAATATCTTTTTCCATAATATTACTTATTTATGGTAGCACCTCTTATCTTTAATTATATATATTGATCCAATTTAATTAGATTGAAACTATATATAATATATATATATATTAGACAAATACCCGATAATATATAATATAGTACGCAGTTACAAAGAAGTTTATAATTGACATTTGGTATGTCACTACTAGAAGTATATTCCCAAATATTATTCATGGTCAAGATTTACTAACACATGTCAGTTAGTAAACTCCATTGAGACCTGTACATGTCATATATCGAGACTAGGTCTGATGGTTATATCCCAATGAACCACGAGTCTTGGGAGACTCGTATAGACATGTAGGTGTTTATTTGATAAACATTGTACGACTCACCAAAGATTTCCTAATATATGGTACACAACGTCAATAAGAATCTTCTCGAGTCGAGTAGCTTAGTGGTCCTTCGAATTGAGATATGTTGATATATGAGTTATCCTCCACACTTGATGGCATTCATGTCACCGATCTATTTAGATTATACCTCCGCTTGTTCATTCGGTGTGGACTCATGCTCATGATATCTTGTGATTATCAGATAGAATCCTTCAGTCGTGTGTACAAGGTATATGTATCCTGGTATGTGTTTTTCATCTAGTAAATCCATAGTCATGGTGTAGGCACTGCATTTTTGCATGTAAGTCCCGATGATGAGTCTCTTACGGAGGCACTCCGATGTTATGAACAATTGTTACTCCGATGATGAGTCTCTTTATAAACAATTGTTACTAATTTTAATATGACTAGTAGTGTCATTGATGAAGAGATAAACATTAAGAAAAATATTTGATTAACTAAATAACTTAGAACAGTGTTTTATGAGATTTTATCACATAAGCATTAGATGTTTATTCTGTATGGTAAAGGATGGTATGATACAAGATCACACCATATATCCTTATCCATTCAATGAATATTGTATTCAAGATGTGATTAAATCTCATTTAACCAATGATCGTCATTGGACCACAGATTTATTAAACTAATACATTAGACGTATATAGTTTAATAAATTACAAATTGCCTTGGATAGTTTTCTTTACTTCGTAACTTAGTTAATGAATTGTCATGAGTTGCATGTTTTTAAAAGAATATATATATTGAACGTCTTGAATGGTTCGAGAACTTTCATTATGTTTCTGATGAAACGCTGATAGAATATTTTGAATGGTTCAAAGATATTCTATTTCAAGTGTTGAAAATTATAATTTTAGAATTCATCGAATCTTATGATCAAACATATGAATTTATGGCAATTAGTTCTTAGGTTATTTAATGAAAGTGATTCTTACTCAATATTATTTTTCTACGATTCCATCATGATGGAATTAGTCAGTAAGAGAATTTGAATCTTATTTGATTTGATTCGTTTGATATTGAGTGTTACCGAATTATTTTCAATACTCTTGGGGATATGCTTCAGTGACACTAATTCATCATTTTAATTAATGTTCCATTAGTTTCTACAGTTACATATATGATATGTATAGGTAGAAAATTCGAATCTTGAAAAGTTTGAGATTTGAATATTTCTTTTGTATAATGGTTATATAATTGAAAGTACTTGCGCCTTGGAGGTACACGTAAAAGTTTATCATTTATTCTTTTTAATCGAATATTATATTCTATTTGATAGATATCTTTTCTACGATCTCGAGTAATAAAATTGTTTTATTACTTGTTGTGTAACATCAGATGTTAACAATTGAAGAAAAGACTTGACTTATTGAAGTCAAAATGTGAGGGTGATAAACTATAAATTGAACTACGTAATTAATAAGATGAAAAGACCCTTAGAAAGCTTCCATATAAGTCCAATAGGATGTCAGAATCATTAGTGTAGTATCTGATACTTAATGGTTCTATTGTTTTCTTATCGAAGAAAATTATCCTATAATTTATAGTGGGAGCGATATTTAATATCGATTTCAGAAGTTAGCATTGAACCATAGATCTAAGATTGTTCATATCTTACTACGATCAAGTTTTGAACTTGATTAAGCTTTCGTTATGAATCGTTCATAAAATGTGCAAATTGTTTGTGCAGCAAAATAAAGTGAGCTTGTTAAAGGTTTGACCTTTATAGTATGACAGTGAGAAAGGTTATACTCAGCAATCTATTGTAGATTGTGAGAAAACTTCTCTCTAGTCACACTATTTGAACAATTAAGGATTTGTTGGTTAATGTTGATATTAAACTATGTATTTTAGCCAGGAATACAAAGTGACGTTTCTGAATGGTTTCTTCTAAGAAGAAATCCATTGTGATTTCTTTGTTTGAAATGTTTGTTCTGGAATATCCCTGAGTTTGTATTATGTTAAGAACACAGTTTGATATACCAGCTTATATAGCCTATTGAAAACTCAGATGAGCTTTTCGAAAATTGTGTTCTCTAATTTTGATATTAGTCAGATTGTCTGATTTTATCAAAGTATAGAGAATATATATTTTATAGTAAGGTAGTGGGAGCGTATAAATTTATTTCTAGTATTGTATATCCTAACGGCATTATCATTATTAATGAAATAATGAAATGTTTGTGAGGTAAAAGTTTTACCTAAGTCTTCTTTTCTCCTGTGAAAGCAGTGGGAGTAGTCTATGTTATAATTGATATAAAGTTTCATATACAATATAAAACAAGAGACATGTGAGATACTCCTATTAGTCGTGCATTAGATATGATCTAATAAAGGACACAACAAGACTATCTGTGTGACAGTTAGTATATTGTTTGACAGTTTGTGTGTCTCTTGTATATAGTATTTATCTTTAGTAAAAGATGATTCCTTTGTCGAAAAAGAAATTGATTAGAATGTCTAGTCAATCTTATGCATTATAGAATGATGGCATAATGAATATATATATTATATACGATTAAATATATCAATTTAATTATAATTGTTACGAGTTATTTGATATGTTGTAGACCATAGGATGTGTCTTGAAACATGTTCTTTGTTATCTTTGAGATATTAAGAACGAGTTTCTATCCATTGAGAATATAATATGCAACCATTAGGGTCATATTAGTTTTGAGTCTAATTATGACGTTAGATGGTCTACGTCATATAAAGTCAGAAAAGATGTAGTGGGAGTGTCACGGTTGATTCTACTGTATTAGTGGAATTAGTTGTAACTTATGAAGTTACATAGTGACCTTGTAGATTAGAAGTTTTGATATTAATGTTGTGCTTGCAGTTGTCTCATAATATTTGGGTTGATTTTAAATACATAGACAACTTAGTAGCTGTAGCATAATATTGATGTCACATCTGAGTCATATTGATGTATACGTTAGGTTATACAATATATGAATGATGTTGGCTACTGGAAACGATTGGGTGTATTGGACAAACTCAATTTGTTAAGGCGGACCTACTTCTTGTTGCCTACCTCTTGAGTGCTAGGTGAGCTCTTGAGGGCCATGAGTATGTGATACACATTGAGATGTGCATATGATATCGTGCATTGCACTAGAGCAAGTGGGAGAAATTTTTAGGGTTGGTGCTTGAGTGCCAATCCATATCGTATTTATGTCCGATTCATGAATACGAACAATTCATTTTTCCATAATATTACTTACTTAATGGTAGCACCTCTTGTATTTTATATACATATTCAATCTAATTACGATTAGATATCTAATTACGATAGATATCTAATGATTAGATTGAAACTAAATCTGATTTAGTTATACGTGTATATTAGACAAAGACCTTAGGATTTACAATGTAGTGCGCAGTTACAATATATTTTGTAATTGACATTGGGAAGTGTCACTGTAAGTTGTATATCTTTAAATAAAGTTATTGGTCAATATTTACTAACACGGGTCGGTTAGCAAAATACGATGAGACTAGTACATTTCGTTTATCATGACTTGGTCTGATGGTTTATCCCAATGAACCATGAGTCTCAGGAGACTCGTATAGATATGTAGGTGTTTATTTGATAAACACTGAACGACTCACTGAAGATTTCCTAATAGATGGTACACCAACGTTAATAGGAATCTTCTAGAGTTGAGTGAGTATAGTGGTCCTTCGACTTGAGATACTGCAGAGGATAAATGAGTTATCTTCCACACTTTGATGGCAGTCGCGTCACTGATCTATTTAGATCAGACCTCCGCCTTTTCGTTGGGTGTGGAATGATGCTCATGATATCCAGTGTGTATCAAGATAGAAACCTCCAATCCTGTGTACATGGCATAGATTTCCTACACGTGTTTGCGATCTAGTAAATCCATGGCTGTGGTATAACTTCGGAAGCAAGTTCCGAGTATTATTTAGATATCGTAAATTTGAAAGTCGACTATATTATACCATAAGGATTTGACGTTCTTATCTATATCCCAAGTATAATATGGATAGCCTATGATAGAGGGATTATACGTATGCAATGACCTCGACTTGCATAGTTTAACGAGATTATCCGTGGTCGTCATAAATCATGAGTGGGTGAATTATGGACACGAAATTGGATTTCGTGACGGATAAATCTAAACTTAGAGAGTCCACAATATGAAGTTGTACTCGTTGAGCATTTGGGTAACCCATTATGAATAATATAATTATTCAAAATACTTCACCGAATTAAATGAGCTAATTCGAATCGTTTAAACGGTTAAACGAAAATACATGCATTAGGGGTATTTCGGTAAATTAATATTTAATGTGTATTTGTATTAGATACAAGATTTGATTTGATACATATTAATTATTTGTCAAATAAGACTTTGACACATGCCATTAATATATGTTTTTGTTAATTAATGTAAATAAAAATACATATATGATAATAATTATATTAATTAATTATTTAGATATTTAAATGTTAAATATTTGAATAATTAAATAATATCTATATTACATAAATTTTATGCAATATGTTTGATTATTATTGGTTATATGTGGCATGATTTTAATTAAGCTTGAAGTGTGCAAATTTGATTTATCAAACTTAAAGCTTATCTTTATTTAATTAGATTAAATTATACAAATGACTAAAATACCCCCAGGTCGGTTTTGGCTTGAATTTTAAAGTGAAATTTTTTTTTCCTTTGATTCTCCAAGCGTTGGCCAAAACCTCCATTAAAGAAAGCTCTCAAATATTTGTTTCAATAAACAAAGAAGAAAGTGAAGATTTCAAGGAAAAGCTTAAAGAAAGTTGAAGATTAGTAGGTAATCTTTAATATTCTTAAGTGTAGAAAATTAGTTTCTTGTTCTTGAATTACTAGAATGGTTCTCGGGTTTATTTACTTCTTAGAAATTGGGGCTTTTTGATTTGGAGGATTGATTTTGAGGCTAGATGCATGTGTGAAGTTTGATTGGATGATATTAGTGTAATATTGATTCAATTTTATCATTTGATGACTTGTTGCTATTCTAGAGTGTTATGACACATGCCATAAATAACTGTTTATGTCATTATTTGATATCGAATAATATGTTTAGGTGAAATATGAATGAGTTATTCATATTGGATATTGAATAATTTATTCAGTAATTTAAAAAGTTTAAAATTACGATTTCACCCGAACTACGAGCTTCCGTAGCGCCTGCGCCAAAACCCCAACAACTATTACATAATCCTTTACATATGCAATATAAGTACAAATACAAATGCAAGGGGTTGTGAGGACCCATAACTTAACCTAGGATTCAATGACTCTCTTGACTGCAATTGGGACGATCCACTATTTTCAAAGTCTTCACTGATGTCCTGCTGGTCAGTATAACTGCTACTGACCTGTAAAACTAACAAACTATTGTGGTGTGAGTCATAAGACTCAATAAGTAACCATGCATGCATTCTAAAAATAAAAACTTCCAATATTATTTAAAATCCTAACTTATATCATTGCTTTAATCATATTTGGAGAAATCCTCAGATTGATAAGTTAATTATCTTTCTTTACTTACAACTCATGCACACTTACCTCTTACCATTCGTTCACACTCTTCATCTTCATACTTATGCATTCCATCATACATGCAAAGCCATATATATGATTCCTAAACTACTTACTTGTTTCTAATCTTATGCATCATAATCACATAATACATATATAGCATAATCAAAATTCTGTATGTAACATAATTCTCTTATTCATTTGCATATGCTATAAATATATATTCACATGCAGCAACTAGAACACGTATCTCAAACTATAAAACTCTTTCTATCTAAGCTTGTATTAATCTAAATCTAAAACTAAAACTGAAACTGGGAAGTCATTTCTGAAAACTGAATTCCAAATTGAAATTGAAAAACGCTTCTAAAAACAAAATCTCTGTAAACTTTACTTGAAAACTGGTTTTCTATGAAACTGGTTTGAAAGTTTACATGGAAAATATGTCTGAAATCTGTACTCTCATTCTCACAATTGTATTCTCTTGTAAAAATCATTTCTTTCTAAAAGTTTTGTTCATAAAAACTCTTTTTTTGAAAATCTAATTTGGAAAACTGTTTTCTATAAATCTGATATCTGTAAACTATTCTGTCTCTGAAAAACATGACGTAGGGGCGTTAGGTATCGATGTCCCCTCATACGCCTAACTAGAGTCAGTAGTGCAAATCCATGACTTAGGGGCGTTACGTATCGTCGTCCCCCAAATCATGCCACCATTGTCCCTGAAACTAGTGGTATTGGGGCGTTATGTATCGTTGTCCCCCAATCCACTGAACTAGAACTGGGGGTGTGGATCTATGCTACCCTCCAAGCTCTGAAACTAGGATCTATAGGTATCTGTCATCTCTAGTCCGGAAATAGGATATTGGGGCGTTACGTATAACCGCCCCCCCAGTCATCTACATGTGCACATGTGCTGTCCGTCAATTCCATATCTGAATAAAGTTACATACTGAGGTCGGTTTTTCCCCCATGCCTTGAAAACATAAAAATCATGTATCAAATTTAAAAACTTTCTAAAACCTTTCATTTCTAAAATTCACTGTAAAGAAAACTGGCTATCGTCAATTCCATATCTGAATAAAGTTACATACTGAGGTCGGTTTTTCCCCCATGCCTTGAAAAAATAAAAATCATGTATCAAATTTAAAAACTTTCTAAAACCTTTCATTTCTAAAATTCACTGTAAAGAAAACTGGCTATCTTCTTAGGAACTGAAAAGTAAATCTCATTTTTTTAAATAAATCAATAATTAAGTATGAAAACATAAATAAAGTTTCCAAGACATGCTCATCATTATAACACTTTGCTTATAACATATATTCAATTATCATCACTTATGAAATATAGTCATTTTTTATGCAACTTAATCATTTGAATACATATACAACTATCAAATGCACACACTTATATACATCATAACCAGCACGTCTCCTTACAAAATATACATATCCATACACCACAAGTACTCACATACATATTTTCTCATACTCTAGTCTGGTGCTCAACATCTCATTTACATATATTCATATACACATATATTCTATGTTCACTTAAACATGCATCAAAATACTTGTATACAGTATACATACTTACTATATACATGCTTACTTATTTCTCCATGCATACTTACATACTTTTTGTACTTCAATATACACAGCCTCTTGCTTATACATACAGACTTTGTTTCACATGCTTACATATATACATGCGTTCTAACATACGTACTTGTTTATGCCTACTTACGTACCTATTTACTTATTCATGCTCATACTTATCTATATATGTACTCATGTTCTTATTTTTGTATTCTTCTACATGCATTTGTACATATATACTTACTTCCTTATAATTTATCATTCTTTAAACTTTAATCCTATTCCCTATGGTGTAGTTTCTACAACCCCCAATCTCAAGTATCTTTATATTATACTCATATGTATTTGCTCACATATCATGTATACATATACTTTATCATTCTTATACTTTCAAGCTCAGGCTTGCTAGTATCTTACTTGGATATATATATACACTCTGTTATATGGTTATACATATATTTATAAAATTTCTTTATTATCTAAATTCAAACAGAACACATATCACAAGTATTCATCGCATGGATTACTTACTTGGCTTGGCGGACACTCATAATCCTTGTCCAATCTGTCAAAATAAATAACAAAACATGGTCAGAACTGTTATTTGCGGACTTTCTACTTATCTATAATAAACTTCCGGACCTTCCCGGAATACAAGAATCCTCTCCGATTTCTACGGTTTAAGCTTCATTACTCTAATATATCCTTATATACTATTCTAAACTAGCTAGATGACTTAAATTCCCATTTTACGCGTTTGTGGAAAATTTACGGAAAAGTTTACACAAACGCTGCGGAAGGATCTTGAACCTTCCGAAATTATCTGGAATTAGTCAATTACTCTCGCAATATCATATTTATGTCTTATCCATAGTTACGGTCATCAATGCTCAGTCGAGCAAGAAACCCGATTTCACCGGAAACTCGCTTTATCTATTAGATCGATCTAATCTAATCCGTTCTCACTCGGATTCTACGACAAGCACATATTCAACATACTAAAGCTCAAACAACTCAATTTATAACACTACGCTACTCTACAAAGCTACTGGAAACATCTAAATATTTAGAGGAAAACTTGAAATTAGCAACTTTTTACCGAGAGCGCTTACCAAGATTTTGAGGCCATATACGGACTCCAAACGATCCTACGAATGCGCTGGAATCGATGAAATTCCGATCGGAGCTACTGTTCATTCGATGTTACAGTTCATAATGGCTTCCCTCCTCATTTCGTGTGATTCCGGACACGTATCGGAGAACTCATCACCATCATCTCGTAGTACTCGTCGAGGGCTTCGTTTTGGTGGGTGGCTTGAGCCGTGAATCAAACCGACGAGCCGGGATCGATAAACCCACTTTTACGACTTTCTCTTTCTCTTTCTCGCCGCTCCGGCCACCCAATGAGGAATCGTCGGCCACCACGTGGTCGGCCTGGAAGAGACGAAGCCGGCGGTGCCGGCGTGCACTGCCGGAGGTGGCCGGTCGGCCATGTGCCAGCCAGACCTTTTTTTCTCTCTATTCTCCCTCTCTCTCTCGTACTTTTTCCCTGCTTCTTTGTTTTTTTGTAAAGATGAACAGTAATATATAGTTCCATTCTTCCAAAATTACTATATTGCCCACACTTAGAAGGGTAATTTCAGAATTCAGCTATTTTGAAGCCCCTCTGATGTGATTTTTAAATCGGAGTTTGTTTACTATTTCGTTACCTAAACAGTAAACTTTATACGCATAATAAAAATTACGTAACTGATTTTTGAGACTACGCGTCTTCTAACGCGATAAATCTTCACTTTGTATTATTCTGATCCATAAATCATCGCTTGAACTCTTATTCTTTATTATCATGCTGTTCTGAGACAATGACTTCAGTCTGGGAACCTTCCAAAACTGTCCTGAAAATCTGGGATGTTACATTCACCACGCCTTATAAAATTTCGTCCTTGAAATTTCTCTATCCTTAGAACTGCCGATTCGAATCTGGTCGTATATGCGGAAACTATCTTACTCTAAACTCCACTGATATAACTTTTATGTTCCAACTATGGGCTAACCACTATCTATAAGCTAGGATCCTTAACAGCTCATCTACGGCCTTAAACTAACTATACTGATCTGGTTCTCATCTCTAGTCATCTGGCCTCACAACGGCCCTATACTGTTACTATCTATTTTTATGAATTCTTTGATTTAAAAAGACTGCAAAAGTACTAACTAAATTAATCTACTCCCAAACGCAGATAGCTAATCTATACATATCAATTGAGTCACCCTTGGACTCATATTCAAGCAAGCAAAGCACGGAACAAAGAAAGAAATAATCTTATATCAAACAATCAAAGAAAGTACATCAAAAACCTACGTGGTATTTACAAAACTGAAGGCAATCTCTGACAGCTGGTTCCCCACAGTTGCAGTCACTGACTTCTAGACCTTGTTACTGACACTGATTCTTAAACCATGCTCTGATACCAACTTTGTAACATCCCGCCTAGGCCAAGATGTTATCGACAGGAGACAGGCTAATCCTGCCTCCATAAGCCTATGATTCTGATGAAAATTTCGGCATGATGTATGCAGAACATCATGCAACCTGGCTTATAGCAGCAGCACCCTAAGACAACCTGTTTATGCAAACTCAAAATATATGCAACCATCATATTGGCCTTAGGCTAGAACTCAATAAACAAAATGTAAATCACTTGGCCTCCGACCAGAACTCAAAATAATATTATATTATTACATAATCCTTTACATATGCAATATAAGTACAAATACAAATGTAAGGGGTTGTGAGGACCCATAACTTAACCCAGGACTCAATGACTCTCTTGACTGCAATTGAGGCGATCCACTAGTTTCAAAGTCTTCATTGATGTCCTGCTGGCTCAGTATAACTACTACTAACATGTAAAACTAACAAACTGTTGTGGTGTGAGTCATAAGACTCAGTAAGTAACCATGCATGCATTCTAAAAATAAAAACTTCCAATATTATTTAAAATCCTAACTTATATCATTGCTTTAATCACATTTGGAAAAGAAATCCTCAGATTGATAAGTTAATTATCTTTCTTTACTCACAACTCATGCACAACTTTCCTCTTACATTCGTTCACACTCTTCATCTTCGTACTTACGCATTCCATCATACACGCAAAACCATATATATGTTTCCTATATTACTTACCTTCTGTATAATCTCATGCAACATAATCACATAATACATATATAGCATAATCAAAATTATTTATGTAACATAATTCTCTTATTCATTTGCATATGCTATAAATATATATTCTCATGCAGCAACTTGAACACGTATCTCAAACTATAAAACTCTTTCTATCTAAGCTTGTCACAATCAAAATCTAAAACCAAAACTGAAAACTGAAACTGGGAAGTCATTTCTGAAAACTGAATTCCAAACTGAAATTGAAAAAGGCTTCTAAAAACCAAATCTCTGTAAACTTTACTTGAAAACTGGTTTTCTATAAATCTTGTATGAAAACTGATAATGAAACTGAGTTTGAAAGTTTACGTGGAAAATATGTCTGAAATCTGTAATCTCATTCTCACAACTGTATTCTCTTGTAAAAATCATTTCTTTCTAAAAGTTATGTTCATAAAAACTCTCTTTTCTGAAAATCTGATCTGGAAAACTATTTTCTGGAATTCTGATATCTGTAAACTAATCTGTCTCTGAAAAACTTGACGTATGGGACGTTACGTATCGCCGTCCCCTCATACGTCTAACTAGAGATAGGAGTGTAAATCCATGACTTTGGAGCGTTGTGTATCGCCATCTCCCAAAGCATGCCACTATTGTCCCTGAAACTAGTGGTCTTGGGGCGTTACGTATCGCTGTCCCCCAAGCCATTGAACTATAACTGGTGGTGCATATCTATTCTACCCTCCAAGCTCTGAAACTAGGATCTAGGGGCATCTGTCATCCCTAGTCCTGAACTAAGATCTGGGGGCGTTACGTATCGCCGTCCCCCCCGTCCTCTACATGTGCACATGTGTTGTCCATCAATTCCATATAAAGTTACATACTGATGTGGGTTTTTCCCTCATGCCTCGAAAACTTAAAAACCATTTATCAAATTTAAAAACTTTCTAAAACCTTTCATTTCTAAAATTCACTGTAAAGAAAACTGGCTATCTTCTTAGTAACTGAAAAGTAAATCTCATTTTTTTAAATAAATCAATAATTAAGTATGAAAACATAAATAAAGTTTCCAAGACATGCTCATCATTATAACACATTGCTTAATGCATATATTCATTTATCATCACTTATGCAATATAGTCATTTCTTATGCAAATTAATCATTTGAATACATATACAACCATCAAATGCACACACCTATATACATCATAACCATCACGTCTCCTTACAAAATATACATATCCATACATCACAAGTACTCACATACATAATTTCTCATGCTCTAGTCTGGTGCTCAACATCTCATTTACATATATTCATATACACATATATTCTATGTTCACTTAAACATGCATCAAAATACTTGTATACAATATACATACATACTATATACATGTTTACTTATTTCTCCATGCATACTTACATACTTTTTGTACTTCAATATACACAGCCTCTTGCTTATACATACATGTTGGGGTTGGTGCTCAGAGCGCCAATTCCCCGTTGTATTTCCTTGTAAATATTATTGTAAACGTTTTATTATGAATAAAATGAGCATTTTCTATAATATAATATATCTTCTAATATGGTAAAACGTAATAGACCATAGAATGATTAGTCATGATGCAGTTGCAAAAGCGTCGCAATTGACATTGAGTTGTATCATGAAGCTGTCATTCTTAGATTATTACTGGTCAAGGTTTACACTATTTGGTCAGTAAATTAAACTCGTTGAAACTGATACATGTCGTATACTGGAATATATGATTCCAATGGTTTCTTAATGAACCATGAGCCTTGGAGACTCGTATAGACGTGTAGGTGTTTATAGCGGATAACACTGAACGACTCACCGAAGATTCTTAATGGATGGTACACCAACGTTAATAAGAATCATCTCGGGTTGAGTAGCATTTGTGATTCTTCGACTTCAGATAGAACTGTGGGTACATGAAACATCTTCCACACTTAGATTACAGTCACGTCACATATCTATTCAGATCAGATCTCCGCCTATTCGTTGGGTGTGGACAGATCCTCAGGGTGTCCTGTGTGTATCGTGATAGGATCCGTCAGTTATGTGTATAGAGCATAGTAGTCCATATATGATTAGAAATCAGATAAAAACCATGGGCCCGTGGTAAACTTTAAAAGTAAGTTCAAAGTGTTTTTTTAGAGATTGCTAATAGAGACATCGACGGGATTGTCCCTATAGAGATTTGACGTTTACATCTATATCTTTGGGATATATCCGGATACCTGTGACGGAGAAATTATACATATGCCACGACCTCGACTTGTATGATTCAACGAGTTTATCTGTGGTTGTCATAATTTACGAGTGGTAAATTATGGACACGAAATTAGATTTCCTGACGGATATGACTGAATATAGAGAGTCTCACAGGTGAAATATACTCCTTGAGCACTAGGGAAAATCTTATGAATAATACTGATTATTTATAAGTCGTTTAAAGGTTAAACAAAAAATACATTCAAATGGACCTAATAGTCATTTCCTAATTTTTTGTATTTGTATTTAATGATAGATTTTATTAAATACACATTAATTAAATGTCAAATTGTGGTATTTGACATATATCATAAATATATATATGTATTTGGATATTTAATGTAAATATAATACATATATTTAAAATATTTATATTTAAATAATTGTTTAATTGTTTAATTGTTAAATAATTAAATTAATTAAAAATATAAATATCTTAAGTTTTGATATTTTAGGAGATGCCTTGAGTTGCTTTTGTTGATTTGTTGAATTTCATTAAAGGTGTAATGATAAAAATGCAAGTTGATTAAAGTAAACTTTAATGAAACAAAAATTAAATATCTAGATATTTTATGCTTACCAAATTCGGCCAAGGGCTTTATTGGGTGAGTATATATTGTTTTGTTTCATTTTCATTAGATTAAGTGTTCATAAGTTACCAAAACAAATAGAAAAGAGTTGAGAGAAAAGTTTGAAGAACAAAGCGAAAAGCTTGGAAATTTCTTGACTTTGTAAGTTTTTCTTTAAATCTTCCAACATAGAAAATATTTCTAACATGCTTAGATTCAACATGTGTTGCTAGGATGTTATCTCTACACTTATAGTTTGTGTTTTAATTGGTTGTGAACTTGTTTGAAAGATGTACTTGATCGGCGTGATCACACACGTATAACGCAAGCGCACGTATCGTTCAAATAGTATAAAAATATCGATCCGACGAGGACTTAATTTCTATTGTTGTTATTAATTATTGATACTATTTATTTACAGGTACCTAATTAAACGGAGAAGAGATTGATTACTTGATTGGTTGGTTGAATATGGATTTGCTAAATAATTAAATAAATAAAAATACAAAAGAAAATACTACGGAAAATAAACAAAAGACACAAATATCTAGGGTTGTGATTCCACACAATATTATTCTAATGATGAATTGATTTTCTTATATAAGTGTAATAAATCAGTTTGCTAACCTGGAACACGAAGTTATGCAAAAGCCTATGTCGATGGTCAGATGCAAACACCCAAATAACCCAATTAATTATATGTCTATGTTAACCAAGTTACCTGAATTCATTAAGTTCAAGTTTCAATTATGGCTACCCTCGCCCGACAGGTATATGTCTATCCTGGAAGGAAATCTATCAAGGGTTATCTATCCTTAAGGGAGATCGTGGGCTAATGAATCTAAGGTTGAAACCTAAAATCCCTTATCCAAATTCATTTTAAGTTTACCATATCAATCTTATTGGTGATCAGGCAACAGAACCATTAAGCTTAAGATTCAATAAACAAACTAAAGAATTACCCATAATATAATTAAATCAATTATTAAGCATGTGAATATTGTGTTTTATCACTTCCCTAGTGTTAGTCTCCAAGACATGCCAAAATATCACTAAGCATGATTAAATTGCGAATAATCAAAAAGTTTGCAGAAAAAACTTACAATGATTTGGATGATTTCAAGACTTTTTCTTTGATTTAATGGAAGCTTCAAGCTTTCTTTGAGTGTTTCCAACACTTTGGTGAGTTTTCCTATCATCTTGATTCACTCCTTTAAGTGCTAGCTTGAACAAATTTTGAAAGAAAATTTTGTCCTCCAATAATTAAACAAGGGTGTTCGGCAATGGTGAGAGAGAAGAGGGAATATTGTTTTTCAATTTTGATTTCTAAAATCAATTACCAAAAAAAAATCCAAAAGTTGCATTTATATTTTTTTCAAAAAAGTAAATTGGTTGGACAAGTAAGCTTTAAAAGCTTCCAACCACTTCCATCAATCAAGTGACTTGTTGATGTAAGTTGGTGGGCCCCACTTTAAATTTCAAATTTAAGTCGAACAATCCAACACGCAACTTCGCTCGGGCCTGGGTTCGTTTAATTTTGAATTAAATGAATTTTCCGTTGCGACTTAATTAAATCCAATTTAATTAAATAATAATGCCTAGCAAAATTATTACGGAAGTCGCTAGCGAATTAATTCCAAATTAATTCGTTCGCTTGAATTAAAATCCAATTTTAATTATGCCTTGAAATCTAATTTCAATTAATATATCTAATATATTATTTTAGCCCAATTAAATAAATTAAATAGTAAAATCTAATTTAACTATTAATTTTACTTTACTTATTAATTCTAAATTAATCACGTTCTCTCTTCTCGACGAATTTATACCCAGATAAATTCTCGACGCAATTAATCCCAGATTAATTCTTTCTCATTTAATTAATCCCAGATTAATTTATTGCTGAAATTAATCCCAGATTAATTTTCTCTCTCATAATTAATCCCAAATTAATTTTCTGTTCGAGTCAAATCTCAACGGTGAATCTTCGGGAACCGACCCAAGAGATCCTTGGATATGTTGGCAGTAAATACGGTTATCGGACTATCCGAATACGTGTCTACCCAGTACCACATCCTTACCAATTTACAAGACATGGTTGGCTTCTAGCAAAGCACCGTGCCTACCCAATTCTCTAGAATATTCTGTAAACGAATATGTAATCTTTGTCAGGTGTAGTATACGTAGTATTGCGTATTACGATCCAGTATCGATATCACATGCTAGGCCTAGGGCTGGAATTGTGTCTGCCATGTACGAAGCATATATCGGATCTCTAGTAACTAGTATCTATAATTGGATAATCATGACCTTGTCATATTATCCCGATGACTGCAGTACTAAAGAGTACTAGTTTCGTATCCTACGTGATCATCATCTCCATATGACTGGAGTGATACTTCCATCTTGACATCACACCCAATACACTACGATTCGCAGTATACCCAGAAGAGGCGTACACAGAACCTGTTAAAGCCCCGGACAACCAAAACCAAAGTATACTGATTGTCGCAAGTATTAGCGATGCAAGTCTTAGGTTAAGACCAAATACACCTACCCTGATTCGGATTCCCATAGACATATAGTCATACTACCAATGGGATTCCAAGGGGTCTATCCAGAGCGAAGCTGTTTCCGTACCATCGGTAAACACAACCTCCTATCACACTTGAATAAGTATCCAATACTTAAATATATGAGAACTATGCCGTTATGCTCCCACAACGCGCACAAGTGCAATACTAGTCTATTCCGCATTATCGATGTCCAGTCTCGATAATACTACGACTATGGATATTTAATGATTAAACCTTAGTGGATTAATATTGTCTCATATCTTATTAATCCGGTACTAATCATATGGACTTTTATCATTTATATATCTTGGTTATCAAATTACAAATGATAAAATAGCAATTTCCTTTGTCACATAGTTTATTTGTACAACAACACCATGTTCTGTACAAATAGTGATGTTATGGGTCATAATTGTCCAACACCTAGAATAAAAATAAAATATTGGGGTTAGGGGATCCACCTTTAGAAATCTCACTTTATTATAATATGAAAATTGTTAGTGTTACCCAATTTAGTTGAACCAGTCATAAAGGTGGTGTTATTATTTATCCATAAATCAAATTTCAGGCGGTAATCATCTGTCACCTAAAGACCGATCATATAGGCGGTGTCACATTATGTTACATAAATAAAACCAGCCATTAAGGCGGTATCAACTTTTAATCCATATTATATTATAATTCCATATTATAATTAAAGTGAGATTAATTTACCTTTATTATTTCTAATTTAGAAATCTCTCTTATTATAATATATAAATTTGCGTGATAATTACCAACCGACCATATAGGCGGTATCCTGATTAAGTCAAGTTATAATTAATTCCAACCGACCATTAAGGCGGTATCTAATTTAGTCAGGTTAAAATCAATTTAATTAAGTCCAACCGACCATAAAGGCGGTATCCAATTAAGTCAAGTTTTAAGATAATTTATATATTATAATTTAAAGGAGATTAATCAAAATTATAATAATAAAAGTTTCACCCTTCCCCCCGCAGTAAATTAACTACTGAACATAAAAGAAATAAAAATTAAATAAAATAAAACTAATACTGAAAATAAAAGTGCATAATTAATAGTACTGAAAGTAAATAAATAAAAATGCTTAATTTAAATTACGAAAACTTAAACAAACAAGATACAATCCTTAGTCCCTTATTAGGAACTCTACGAAGGTATAAATTTGCAAATGAAATCGAGCTGAATTTATAGGCATCACTTGGTCCTACGCGTCAATTTGTTCTCACTTGTTTTGGCTTATCAAAAGTCTGCTAATACTTTCTGGCGCCCCATTAGCACTCTAGGTTTCTGTTGCTTGTTCTTCAGAGGTTTAGAGTTTTTATCCGAACTATCTTGGCTTTCTTGGGAACGGTTTCAGTCTTGTGTGGGTTTGCTTGGCTTGTTCCAAGCAGGTTCTCATAATTAAGCACTATTGATTCTATAATGAACAATTAATTCATAAAAATTATGAATATAAAACTTTCTATACGTAATAAAAAAGTTGAGCGCTCAAATTGTTCAAGTCCCGAATCAATTCTTAAAAGAGATATTCTTCTACTTTTACTAATAAAGAATGAATTCCATATCTATGTAAAATGTTCCCAGCTACACACCAAATCATATCCTCAAAATACGTAGTTATTGGCCGGGAATGCAACACCGACCTCACCATAGTAAATCAAAAGACATAGCCTACCATGCAAGAGTTCGTAGTACACTCAGGATTAAGATTGAATCCATATATGACCATCTAGTAGATAAAATAAATTTCTTCAGTTAATGGATATTATAAGAAATTCATGTTTATCCGAGTCCAGTCCTATATGATCTCATCATACAAGGTGCCTTCATTCCCATGTCACTACATGAACGATCCCGGATCAAGGTCGACATACAAGTATAGAATGAACCGCATCTATAGACAAACCACAAACAAATTACCTTCTTTGTTTCCTTTTTATGGACCATTTAGATTACTAACTTCAGACTTCCTCTCGTGCATCAAACATACACTAAATATGAAAATACAAGAGTAATCAAGGTAAACAAGACAATTGGACAATATGCGATATAAATCAAACAACTTTGATAAATGAATAATGCATTTATTATTATTACAATAATCAATTCTGTTTATAATACATGAAGCTCTAGGGCATATATCCCAACATTATATTCAACGGATAATCAGGAGATTTGATATACAAAAAGCCAAACTAGTCAGTGTTCCGCTAGTGCACCATTTCAAACTGAGCAAGAGTTCGTGTCCCTCATCCAACAAAGAGATAAAGGAGATATCATCAGTGTCATATTCTTCAGCACTTGGAAGCCTAATGTACGTTATGGTATATATCTGACCAGATATTGCTCACGCAGTGGGTGTAGTGAGCCGTTTTCTCTCTAACCTAGGAAAACAATACTGGGAGGCAGTCAAATGGATTCTCAGGTACCTCAAGGGTACATCGAAGTTATTTATGTGTTACGAGGGAGCTGATCCAATCTTGGAAGGCTATACATATTCATATATGGAAGAAGATCTTGATGGTATAAAATTTACATAAGGTTTCATCTATACTTTTTACAGGTGGAGCTGTGTCATGGCAATCAAGAATGCAAATGTGTATTGCATTATCCACAACAAAAGTTTAGTACATTGTAGCAGCGGAAGCAGAAAAAGAAATGTTGTGGTTAAAGCGTTTTCTCCAAGAATTAGGGATCAAACGGACAGAATACAAGATACATTGTGACAGTCAAAGTGCTCTGTACTGGAACAAAAACTCAGTGTATCATTCTCGGACGAAGCACATCGATATTCTCTATCATTGGATACGCGATGTGATGGATCAACAACTATTGAGACTAGTGAAGATCAATAAAGATGAGAATCCAGCTGACATGTTAACAAATGTGGTTATTCGGGACAAGCTAGAGCTATGCAGAGATATTGCCGGGATAGTTGTCAGATGACGATCGTTTCAGATGCAGCTGGAGGGGGAAAATTGAAGAATCCAGCTGCCACCAACCAATCCAGCTGCCACCACCATTGCAAGCAAACCTCCAAGCCAATTTTATGTGCAAGTTTGAAAATGGAGCAAGTTTCCAAGATTACTTTCGGTGGGCACTATTTATGTGTGGAAAATTTGAGCAAGAATTTTGTTATAAATACATAGCTTGGTTATCCTAAAAACATTAAGCTTCAAGGTAATAAAACTTAGAGAGTGTAGATAGTGAGGTTTTTGTAAAGTTTAGACACATGTAAAATTCTATTCTTATAATAATAAATTCGATTTTTCCTCAAAATACTCTATATTGATCAGAGAATTATAACACTTGTTAGCTTGATATTCCCTAAAACTTACATGTATTAATAAAAAGAAAATTTAATATAAAAATATATTGAAATGATATATAAACTAGTGTATTGAAATAATATATAAAATATACATCTATTACGTATGAGATTATCTACCTCATAATTGTACAGTAATAAAATCATGTCATTTTATCTTAATTATAAATGTCCTTATTATTGTTTTTACCACGATTTGAAATATTTATAAATGATAATATCTCATATATCAAAATTCTATTTGATTCCCATAGAATTACTTTTAAGACTTTATCAAATAAGATATCTATTTTGATATATGAACTAAAACATTCATATGATAATTGATTGTCAGTTTCTTAATAATAAATGTAATTAAAATAATATTACTGTCCTATCACATATTTGATCTATGGCATTTTACTAGCAGTGTATTGCTATCTAATGGGCCTTGAGAGGGGATGAATTTTAAAATCCGGGGATTGAAGGTAGGAATGATCTTATAATGAGCAATCTCTCCTAGAATGGCATGAGGCTTATTGGGTGGACAATCCTAAGCTCCAAATAAGATTATATCTTACTAGCTAATAAATCGGTCCCCGCATAAATATTACAACCAGCTCATTCAATGAAAAATGTGCTAACAAGGTTGTTATATCTCAAGAGGGATGGATTGTAAAATCTTCAATCCATTAATGGCAGACCGCTACGAGAGAAACTAGGCGCTTTTTAAAATTTTATCTTTTACTCAATACGCTCTGAAAATGCCAAGTGTCCTTGATTTATTTTTTTGTTCTTTCTTTCTACGTTCGTTGAAATAATTTTACACCAAATAACTTAGATCAAGTCAGGGGTGAGCAAAACCGATTTCGGTTCCGGTTTCGCATGGAACCGGAATCTATCCGGAAAAAATCGGTTCCTAATTAAATGGAACCGGAACCTACCCAATTAAATAAGATACCCTATTATTCGGTCCTGGTCCGGTTCCGGTTCGGTTCTGAATTACCCATATTTTAATGAAAATTACATTTCGATACAAGTCCGTAGGAAAAAGTAGGGACCAAATCGGAGTCCGGAAGCTCAAGAACGAAGAAAATGAAGTTTTAATACTCACCGGGAAGGTGCACTTCTCTTCGATAATTAGAGCATACCAAGCAGCAAAATCATCCTCAATGCACTGTTCATCTCCTATACCAACAGGAACTAGACGTGTTCCACCTGCATCAACCAACAGAATGTAAAATAAGAACATAACAGAGAGAGAGTGTGTGTTTGGGGACTCATTAGGCAGCAAACCCAGATATAGAAGATCATCACTGAAAGCTCAGAATATTAAAGTTTAATTGTTTTTTCAGTTAGTAATTTTTAAAATTAGCATGTACTAGTAACGCTGCCTAAGAAGAATATAAAATTTAAAAAATAATAAAAATTGTAATTGAGTTATACCTTGCTTGCAAAGTTCTTCATCAAACATCAATCCTATCTGTTTCCTAAACAGTTCTTTAAGCACCAAACCGGTTCTATATTCGGTTCCAGAAACAGGTTCCATGGTCCGGTTACGGTTCCAACCAATTAGGAACCGGAACCGGACCTGTTAAAATCGGTTCCTTCATTTTTGAAACCGGAACCGAACCTGTTACAATCGATTCTGATTCCAAACCCGGAAAATTGGTCCGATTCCAACCAATTTCGGGTAGAACCGGAACCGATGCTCACCCGTAAATCAAGTGATTCCGAACTTTTTTTTTCAAGTGATACTTTAGTTCCAAATTGTTGCTGAAAGTCGTATGTGTACTAATTGTATGTAATTTTATTTTTTAAATTAAGATTTCGAGTTTTGATGAAAAATATATGCATATTTGAAAATAATTAATACGAAATTATCAATTTTAATAATATTTTTATCTATTTTTTTTGAAACATATCAATCGTGAGATTTGTTTTAAAACTTATGATTTATATGTCAATAATATATATTTGTTCATAAAATTTTATAGTTGGTGAGATATTTAGTTATGAAATTAAAAATTAAGAAATAATATGTTTTAATTTTTATTGGAAGTTCAATAAATTTCAATTTCCTTTCCCACTCTCACCAAATTGAAATTAACTGTTACATGACTAAAAATGAATATTTTTATTTTTATTCTTATGGATTAAGGATTTTAAATAACATTTCACTTGATTTTGAATTTTTTTTTAGTAAAAATCCCTTAAAAGGGGGAGTGTTTAGAGTAGATTTTCAAAGATGCGTGCTTAAAGTAGTTTTTTAAAAAGTAAATAAGTCTCGTCTATTTGGGTTGGTTGAAATGACCCCACTCAGAAGAAACAAATAATGAAATAATAATAATAATAAACACTTACCATTGAGGAGATTTAATTTAATGGCACAAATTATTGCTCCCCCAGTGGTCAAAACAATAGACCCACATTTCATCTTTAATAATGTCTCATTTCAACGTATTAGTTAAAAAGTAAATAACTCATACGTCACCTTTCTTTATTATTACAAAAATCTGATGATCCCCATTTCCTCAATCTTCTTACTCAACAATCCCATTTATATCCAAATTCTCTCACTCATGGCGACTTCTGCCACTCATTTCTGGAGCTTGAAACTGACGATCGTCACCGCTGCCGCCGTCATCGGAATCTTATTCATAGGTGGCAAAAATCAGGCCTTAGCGAAGCAAGATAGGTGTGGAAATCTAGAAGGGCTCGGTGTTTTGGTGGGATGCCAAGATTTTATTGTGAAAGAAGGACCAAAATTCTCACCAAATGCTCTCTGCTGTAAAGCTGTTAAAGAAATCGGGATGCCATGCACGTGCAAGCTCGTTACAAAGGAAATTGAAGAATTACTTAGCATGGAGAAATTGGCTTTTGTGGCTCAATATTGTGGCAAGCCCATTTCACCTGGAACAAAATGTGGAAGTAAGCTTTAATTACTTTATATATATATATATGACATTAGTATTTATTTATTTGATTTTGATTTTTTTTTAAATTACTATAACATTATTTATTTATTTTAATTTATTGTTTTTGGTTGTTGATATTATATTAGAAAACAGTAAGAGAAATAATTGGTGATTTTATTATTTATTTAAGCTGTCTCTTTGATAATGTGTTTACCACTTACTTGCATAATAAATTTTTAATTAATCATTTTATCCTTCGTATTAAAACTGTAAGAGAAAAGATATAGTGTTGGATCATATTTATGTGATTTTTTTAATATGAAAATTTATCTAAAACCTGTAAATTAAATTTTTTTTTTTTATTTGTCTTTCAACAGAACTTTTTTTATTATAATATATTTTAGGGGCCTAAATGATAAAGTTAATATTTAGGAGGGACCAAAGTGTTATTCTCCCTAGTTTAAAATATATATAGAAATGAGAGAATGGCTTTGGGTTATATTTACAAATTGAGTTGAGTGGCTGACAAATTTTTGATTCCCAATTGTTGGAGTTGGTACTCGGCTTGTCGATTTATCATGTATTTCCTTGTAAATATTGTTGGGTTCCTAGAACATGCCAAGGATCTAATAAGACATGAAATTGTGTGAATAATCAAGGTAAGTTTGCGGAAAAATACTTACAATGATCGGCTAAGTGGATGTAGATATTACAAAAATTTGTCCTTTGAGAAGAGCTACAAGCCTTCCTTTGAATTCCAAACTCTAGGGTAAGTGTCCCTATCACCTTTGTAGACTCCTTTGTTGTGCTAGCAATCAAGATTTTTGAAGCAAAAATCAAAAACCATGAACCCTAGGTTCTCGCCAATATTGGAGTGAGAGGGAGAGAGTGATTCGGCAATCACAAAGAGAGGGAGAGAGTGTTTCTTGTTTTGATTTTCCAAATTCAATTATCAAATACCAAAAAAATCCAAAGTTGGTAAATGTCTTACACAAATCAAATCAAATAAAGATTATGTAATTTACAAGCTAATACCAACTACCACCTTCTATCAACCAAAATCTAAATAAAGTTGACTAGTGATGTGATTAGGTGGGCCCCACTTTAAGTTCAAAATTCTAGTGGGCCCGCAAAATATATTTCTGGCTCGGGTTTGTTAATTCCGAATTAACGGATTTTCCGTTGCGACTTAATTAAATCACATTTAATGAAATAATAATGTCTCGTAAAATTATTACGAAAGTCGCTCGCGAATTAATTCTAATTTAATTCGTTCGCCCGAATTAAAATTCAATTTTAATTCAGCTATGAAATCTAATTTCATTTAATATATCGAATATATTATTTAATCGATTAATTCCAAATTAATCGTTCTCTCTCTTCTAATCGAATTTTATCCTAAATAAATTATTGCCGCAATTCATCCTAGATTAATTTTCTATCTCTCATAATTAATTCTAAATTAATTCTATTCGAGTCAAACGTCATCGGTGAATCTTTGGGAAACGACCATGAGATCCCTTGATATGTTGGCAGTAAATCCGGTCATCGGACTATCTGAATTCATGCGTACCCGGTACCACATTCTTACCGATTTACAAGACATGGATGGCTTCTAGCAAAGCACCGTGCCTACCCAATTCTCCAGAAATATTCTTTTAAGGAATACATAATCTATATCAAGCGTATTATACCAAGTATTGCGTATTGCGATCCAGTATCGGATGTCACATGCTAGGCCTGAGGCTGGAATTGTGTATGCCCCGTACGAAGCATATATCAGATCACTAGCAACTAGTCTCTTTAATCGGATAATCATGACCTTGTCATATTATCCCGATAGTTGCAACATATTAGAGTACCAGTTCTGTATCCATGCGTGATCATCATCTCCATATGACTGAAGTGATACTTCCATCTTGACATCACACCCAATACACTACGATTCTCAATAAACTCAGAAGAGGCGTACACAGAACCTGTTAAAGTCCTGGATGACAAAAACCAAAGCGTATTGATTGTCGCAAGTATTAACGATGCAAGTATCACTAGCAACTAGTCTCTTTAATCGGATAATCATGACCTTGTCATATTATCCCGATAGTTGCAACATATTAGAGTACTAGTTCTGTATCCATGCGTGATCATCATCTCCATATGACTGAAGTGATACTTCCATCTTGACATCACACCCAATACACTACGATTCTCAATAAACTCAGAAGAGGCGTACACAGAACCTGTTAAAGTCCTGGATGACAAAAACCAAAGCGTATTGATTGTCGCAAGTATTAACGATGCAAGTATCACTAGCAACTAGTCTCTTTAATCGGATAATCATGACCTTGTCATATTATCCCGATAGTTGCAACATATTAGAGTACCAGTTCTGTATCCATGCGTGATCATCATCTCCATATGACTGAAGTGATACTTCCATCTTGACATCACACCCAATACACTACGATTCTCAATAAACTCAGAAGAGGCGTACACAGAACCTGTTAAAGTCCTGGATGACAAAAACCAAAGCGTATTGATTGTCGCAAGTATTAACGATGCAAGTCTCAGGTTAAGACCGAATACACCTACCCGGATTCGGATTCCCATAGACACATAATCATACTACCAATGGGATTCCGAGGGGTCTATCTAGAGCGAAGCTGTTTTCGTAACATCGGTAAACAGAATCTCCTATTACACTTGCATGAGTATCCAATACCCAAATATATGAGAATTATGTCGTTACGCTTCTATAACGCGCACAAGTGTAACCCTAGTCTATTCTGTATTATCGATGTCCAGTCTCGATAATAATACAACTAGAGATATTTAATGATTAAACCTTTAGTGGATTGATACTGTCTCATATATTATAATCTGGAACTAATCATAAGGACTTTTATCATTTATATATATACAAGTAATCTAATTACAAAATGATAAAATGATAATTTCCTTTGTCACATAGTTAATTTGTATTTGATACATAATTTGATTAGATATATATTAATTAATTACCGAATATTTTTTGGGACATATGTCAACCTTGAATGTATTTTAACATTTATTGTAATTGTAGAAATACATTTTTCATTTGATTAAATTGATTAATTAATTAAAGTGTTAATTAATTAATTAACTAATTAAATATATTAGTAATGTATTAATTGAATTTTTAGGGTTTATGCCTAATACTAAAATTTGGGCTTTTCATTCTATGGATCAAATTAAGTATATAAGAATTATACTAATCATTTTGGTAATGTTTTGGAAACACTTAAAAGTGTAATTGACACTCTTGGACTAGGATGGACAAAATACAAAAGGTTTGCACAATTGGGTATTTTCAGAAAATGGGGTTATTTGTGTAATTCCAAATTTGATTTGGGATTAAATATTAAAATAAATAGTTTATTTTAATAATCCAAAGATAAAATTTTGAAATTTGAAAAATCAGATTTTTCCACGTTCCGCTGCGCCCGGCAAAACCGCTAATACGCCCAACACCAATTTCAATCATGGGATTTAAATACTAACAACTAATATACATTCTGTGTTGAAAGGTAAATGCATATTCTTTTTTTTTTATTATTATTAAATTAATTAGTTTTAATTTGTAAATTTACTAAATAATCAATTTGTACTTAAAAAGTCAAATTCGCATTTCAACTATGTGTTTTTTTCGTTATTATCTAAAACAATGAAAAAATTTGAAATATTAATTTTTATCAGGATGCACTGATAAATCAAATTCTAAAAGAGATCAAAGTGTCATTCTTCCTTTAAAAATTAAAGGAAATTTATCAATTATACAAATCACATGTATGTTAAATAGTGAATTAGCAGAATCATAAAAGAAATAGCTGGTTTGGAAATAAAATTTTCTTCTTATATATGAAAGGAATCACAAACCTTTTATTTTGAATATATGAAACATACTTTGACTTAAAAAAAAAAAAATTAAAAATTGGTGACTTATTGTTGTTATCGTGACATATAAGCAAATATAATTGTTCTAACAGTGTGTTATTTTTTTTTGCCTTTACAGGGTATACGGCTCCACCGGCGTAAAACTTCTAGAAAAAGTTAAGGTCCAATTGCTAGTGTTGTAAGTACTGTTGATGGCGAGTATGCATTGCTTAATATCGTGATATTTTGGTTAAGGATAATTTTTAAGTACCTCGCGATTTGGCATATTTACAAGTAGATGGTAAAGATTTATTTGTTGGTGAACACCCCCTGAACCGTTTTTGTAGCAGTAGCACTTAACAGTTGTTAGTTTTTGCAGGGCAAATTTGTAAAAACTCATGATAAGTAAATGTTTTGAAATTTTTGGTGAATGTGGTCAGTGACTTGTCTCATCAGTCATCAATCTCTATTTTCATGTCAGTAAATTGGAAAAGAAATTTCTTATTTTTCAATCTATCTTTCCCTTTGTGGTTCTATTTCTTTTTGCTTTATCGTTAAGAAAAGGGCCTGGGCTTCATTATTGAGAGCATTTAATTGATTGATGATGATAAGAAATTTGAAGGAAGCCAAGAGTGCCTTAACGGCACCGTGATTTGAAGTGAATTTCACAAGCGACCAGGCTTTTCATGGTAAAAAAGGAATTTTCTGATCCGGTGGACACTTGATGAGCGGTTAATATCTTATATTTTACGCCCTTTTATTTTAATATTTTATGGGTAATATTGAGTGTAATGAGCGAATTGATGCGTTTTGGGTTCGTTTAACAGGTTAAAATAATATCGAAACTCAATTGGATGTAACGAGAGATGAATCGGTAACTATGAAGCTTTATGGGCCAAATTGCGGAAAACCAATTGAAAGCCAAAACAATCATCATGTGACCGTCAAACATGATCAAAGCCAATGTGTGTTAGATGAGGCAGAAAGCTTACTTAATTGTCATGTGAATTTCAGCCAGAACGTCAATTGTTTTGACAACTTAACGCGTCGCGACGCAAACAGAGTAATGTGGTAAGTTGCAAGTCGCGTCGCGCGTCATTAATGTGGTGAGTTGTAAGTCGCAATGCGTCACTACAGGAAAATTTACCTTTAGCGTCCAAACATTTTGGACGCTAATAATAATTTTTAGCGTCGATAACAATATTCTACGCCAAATATCAATATTTTAGCGTCGAAAATACTTTTAGATGCCAAATGATATACTTTTAACGTCCAATATGAAAAACGACGCTGAAAGTAGTAATTTTAGCATCGAAAATTCGTCGACGCTAAAGGTTTTCAACTATTCCCATTAGCTTTGGCGTTAAAATAATTTACGACGCTAAAATTACTACTTTTAGCGTCGAAATGACATATTCGACGCTAACAATATGACAAAACCACTGACAGTCCTTTAACCTTTAGCGTCGAAATTTAAAAATCGGACATTTAGCGTCGAATTTATGACTTCGACACTAAAACTATATTAAAATGCAGCACCACCAACCCTTCTTCCCCCTCTGCTTTTTCTCTTATCCTCTGCAATCTCATCCTCTGCAATCTTACTCTATCATATGCAACCTCACAACTCTCCTACAAATTTTCAATAAAACTCTAATTAATTTTCCATAAGGTAATTTTTCTTTCATATATCTTTATTATTTTTCTTTATATTTGCAAAGAATAAGTATATATCTCACTTAAATGTTTCAGTTTAATCTTGTAAAAAATTATGGTTTTCATTTTTTATATTATGTTTATTATATACTTTGTGTTAGTGGTTTATGATGCATATATGTAGATTAGTTAATTAACTAAATATATTTTATTTTGTAACTAATTAATTATTAACTGAATATATATGTGTATGCTTAAATAAATAATTAATGAATTGGTGATGTTGATGAGTGTAATATGATGTCTAATAATTATATTTTTATATTTAGATATTTGGCTGAAATGGATAGAAATTGGATAAGCTCAGTGGATAGATTGAGTGTTGAATACCGTAATGGAGTATATGAGTTCATGGAATCGGTAAAGCAACACATTGATGTAGAAGGTCGTGTTCGGTGTCCATGTATAAATTGTTTGAATATGAAAAGGAAACGGTTAGATGAAGTTCATAATCATTTATACATGCCGGGAATATCACCAACTTACCGTACGTGAATTTATCACGGTGAGCAATATAATTCTCAATCACGGTTTATTGATTCAGGTGAAGGGAGCAGTAGTTACAATCAACCTGTAAACGATGAGATAACTGATGTTTTGCATGACTTACAAGGTCCACAAGTTGGTCATAGTGTTAGCGGTGACATACCGATTTTAGGTGGAAATGATAAAAATTTATTTAGTGAACTACTTGATAAGGCAAAAAAAATTCCATTTGAAGGTGCTGGAATGTCGATCTGGAATTTCGTTGCGAAATTATTACACATTAAAGTGATCAACAAAATGACCAAAATAGGTATTGATATGATGTTAGACTTACTGGGGCAAATATTATCGGTTAGAAGCGAATTGTCTAAGTCATATTACGAGGCAAAGAAAATGTTGTGAGATTTGGGAATGGGGTATGAATCCATTCATGCTTGTAAGTATGACTGTGTATTATTCCTTGTCGAGTATGAATCACTTGAATATTGTTCGATATGTGGTGAAAGTCGGTACAAAGTCCGTGGTATGGGGAAGAAAGTGCCTCATAAGATATTACGATATTTCCCATTAACGCCCAGGCTGCAGAGGTTGTTCATGTCATGACACACAGTGACTGGCATGATGTGGCATCATGAAAAGAGGATCAGTGCGGAGGGCATACTCAGAAATCCTGCGGATGGAACCGAGTGGAAGAAATTTGATGACATGTACCATCGTTTCGCTGAGGACCCCCATAATGTCAGATTAGGTCTCGCCTCTGATGGTTTTAACCCGTTTGGGAATATGTACAACTCTTACAACATGTGGCCCGTTATTGTTATTCCATATAACTTACCTCCGGAATGTATGAAGGATCCGTTCAATGTTTATGTCATTGTTTATCCCTGGTCCACGTTCCCCTGGTAAAGATATGAATATTTACTTGAGACCATTGATCGAGGAGTTACAAAACATTATGGAATGTGGGTGTGCATGTTGGAGTTCTACGGTCCCGAGGATCGAATATAAAGCATAAAACAAACATGCGAATAAATCACGGAGTTGCGGATACTCACATCGATCGGTTGAGCGACGCAGTGGACAACAAAAACTTCATTTTCTGCCTCCTCCAAGCTCGGCAGTGGGCTTTAATGGATCTCCAAGATTCGGCCATGTGTGGTCCTCCATGCAAGCTCCAAGCTGTGTTGATGATTCCAAGCACACGGGTGGGTTTCCCTATCACCTACGGACGACTCCGATGTGTGCTAGCACCTTGATTTTGCAACAAAATCTTCACATTTCCTCTCCTACAACTCTCGGCAGTGGCAGAAACAGAAGAGAAAATGGAGCCCTTTGGGCGTGAGAAAGAGAGAAGAGAAGAAGTGAGAGAGTGTTAGGTTAATTGATGGCAAATGTGTATCTAATACACTATCTATTTTAATTTCAAAAATCAAAATAAATCATATACAAGTAATAAACAATTGTAAATGTCAATCAAGCTTTCAAAAAGCTTTCCATCAACTTACATCAAGTCACATCACTCATGAATAGTGACTAGTGTCAATCACTCAAAGTGAAAGACATCTATCACTTGATTGACGAATGATGTGATGCTAGATGTGACTTGCAATTTGACGCTTGATGTGATTTACGTGCCGCACTCGAATTCGAAATGCGAATGCGCTCGCAAACAATCTCGGGCTCGGGTTCGCTAATTCCAAATTAACGAATTTTCCATTGCGACGTAATTAAATGATTATGCCTAGCGAAATCACTATTCACGTCGCTAACGAATTAATTCTAAATTAACTTGTTCGCCCGATTAAAATTCAATTTCAATTCCGCGTCGAAATCCAATTTCGTATATATATCGAATATATTATTTTATC
>SKCR01036503.1:0-56478 GCA_019454045.1 Zanthoxylum bungeanum | reverse complement strand
ACAAAAACATTATACATATACTAAATATTTATTCTTCGTGACTTGTGCACGTCAAATTGAAAAGCTAGCTCAACGTTCATTAGATGATTAGAGGCGATTCATAACAGAAACTTCGAAAGTCGTGTTAATATATTATATTTGGAAGAGAATATATGGGAAATTATTTATTTATTAGTATTTTTATGTTAGTTTGTATGGACATATCATTGCTCATAAAATTAAGATATATCAGATTCCAACAGGCGAACGAGGGCAGTGACTGACTACTGACCTGAACGGAGAGGACGCCGTTCTTCTTCTTAGGGACGAGCTTACCTTCGATGCTTTCATCAGGATTATACAAGTTGAGGTCTTTCAGCTCAACGTTTGCATATGCTTCAACAAAATCAACCCCACGGTTGTTGCAAAGAAGCTCTGGCTCACCAACATTGTTGTAAACGACCTCGCCGGCGAGGGCGTAATACGAGACAAGAGCTTCAGACATGGCTTTCTTAAGAACATCGACCATAGACACAAAGCTCTTGTTCTGGTTAGTTGGATTCTTGTAGCAAAAGAAGACACCAACATCAACCTGTGGCAGAAGCAAGTCGAGGTTTGAGAGTGGCAGCCAATGCTCTTGCAATGGTAGCACTGCTGCCACTACCTCTTTCTTGTTTACGGTCACACTGAATTCTCCTTTTGCAACCATTTTTTTTTTTCCCTTTTTTGCCTATTTTGTTCTCTCTATGTCTTTATTGATGTGTTCGTGTGGAGGGATGGGCGTGGATTTATAAGCAAAGTAAGAGAATTTAATAATCCTACTGATGTGTTTGGATATTTTATACCGTATAGCTTTAAGAATACGTTTTAACAGAGAAGGGCAGCAGCAACCCAACAACCCCCACTAATACTATATTTCGCAACTTTTGTTCTACGTACAGTTTTCATTATATTTTTTTCCCTATGAAAGTTACTTCTCGAATTTTTTAATGTCAAATTTTTTTTTTCCAGGTTAAAAGGCTATATTACTATAAGGTTGACTAAAATTTAGAAAAAATTCAATTTTTGGATTTCTTACAGTAGAGTTTGTAATTTTTTAAAAAAAGTTAAAATACCTAAAATATCAACATTTCACAAAATTATTTTATTTTTTCATGACATAATTTTAAAAAACTTATTTATTGAAATAAATTACGATTTTTAATTAAAATTATTATGGACTTAACTAAATAACTAAAAAAATTTACTTCCAAAAGTTTGATTTGAAAATTATACCGAACTTATGAATTATCTACAAACACACTCAAACAACAATCTCTATACCCAAGAGGGGGATAATTGGATAATGTCCAAATAATGCGGAATTATAAATCTTGTCGATCTTACGCTACTAAGTTAGTAGCTTTACCAAGTTTAGCTTAATGATAAATTTCTATAATTAATATACCCAATAATTTATTTCATCAATGACAAGTTATGCTAAATAATATGGAAATATAATATAGAGCTTGCAATTAATTTAAAAGATAGAGATAGAGATAGAGATAGAGATAGAGATAGAGATAGAGAAATTAACAACAGATTTATAGTGGTTCGACCAATAATGTCCACGTCCATTCCTCCAAGTTGCGTTTAAAACTTTTCACTATGTAAAGTTGAGTCCACAACTTACACCGAGTTTTCCGTTGTGCACTCGCAACCAAGAGTTTTTCGCGGTTCACCCCAAATCATGAGTTTTCTAAGTTCACCTTAAACTTTTTACAACACCAAGAATTTTTCACCAGGTTCACTCTTTAACCTTTATAACCAAATCACCATTTGAAGTATACCCACTCAATAAGGGAATTCCCAACCATAAGTGTTTGAATATGAAAGGTTTACAACATACATTGGGCCTCACAAAAGATAAGAAGGTCTAAATGTGAGTTCCGAACCCAAGTAAACCAAGCTCACTAAATGTGTATGAAGGTGGAATGTGTGAACTTTGATTATGATTAGAGTGTTTGATCAAGAAGATTTAAGTTACTCTCAGTATTTTTGCCTTAGAGAAAATGTATGAAGGTATTAGAGGATGACAAAAATAAAATTGGGGCTCAATATATAGTGAATGTGAAAAATACCTCATCTCTCTTTCCTGAGACTGGTATGTCGGTCTACAGAGGCTGATATATCGATCCTGCAAATTCAAACTGCTATATGACCGTTGAAGATTAAAGCGCATATATCGGATTACTGACCGGTATTGTGGCCGGTATGATCCATCTCGATTCCAGTAGCTATGAAAACTCCAAGCTGACCAATATGGAGTAGCCCGGTTCCAAAGAGCATGTAAATATGCCCAAGGTAGTGCAGGGTCACAGGTATGCCGATATGCCGATTTCAGCGTAGAAATTTCAAGATTCTAAGGTTAAAAATATTTTTCACTGATCCTAATGTATCTATATGAATATGCATGAGTCCTATGAGCTTAAAGTACTTGAATTATACACTCACTTATAATGAGAGTTCTAAGCTATAATACTACATTTGATTTCTTCATTAGGAGCTTGAGTCTTCATATTCATGTGCTCTTTACAACCAATTTGCTTCTACGTCTTTTTATAATGCTCGCTAATATGCGTCGAAGTCTTATGCGTTACATCATCAAAATCCATCATTGAATTAAATGGTGCTAACAACATAGCATTTTTCTAAATTAACATGTAGAAAATGTATCCTCTCATGTATTTATCAACTAATGACAAGAATGTAAAAAATATATATATAAACATCAAACTAAATTTTTTAGAGCTTTAATTGGGACCATATGATGACGCTATAAGATCCATTTGTCCGAAGAAAGAAACAAAATGACAACCTTTCTAGAACTAGAGAATTCTATGGTGAAAATGATAAATGGCTGCTACACATGTTAGTGTCCTTGACATGCCACAAGATCACTAAGATGATTTGTGTGTGAATATAATTGAAGTTTGCGGAAAAAACTTACAATGATCGGAATTTGGATTTCAAATTTTTTGTATGTTTGTTGGAGCTCCAAGCTTTGTTGAATGAATCCAACCCAAAGGTGAGTTTCCTTATCACCTCACAAGACTCCTTAAGTGCTAGCTCGTTTGATTTTGAAACAAAATCAATGGAGAAGAAGAACCCTAGCTCACGACAATAAGGGAGAAGGAGAGAGATGAAGTTGTTTGATATTTTGTTTTCCAAAATCCAATACCAAAGTCAACTTGCAAAAAGTGTATATGCTTTTCAAAAAAGCAAAAGGCAAAGTGTGTTGTGAAAGATACATTAAAAGCTCTCAACTACCACCATCAACTTGTTAACAATTGATGTAAGTTAGTGGGCCCCACCACTTAAATTCAAAATTCAAGTTGGCTTGCCCAACACACTTCAGGCTCGGGTTCGTTTAATCCGATTAAACGAATTTTCCGTCGCGACGTAATTAAATCCAATTTAACTAAATAATAATGTCTAGCAAAATTATTACGAAAGTCGCTTGCGAATTAATTCCAAATTAATTCGTTCGTCCGAATTAAAATCCAATTTTAATTCCGCTTTGAAATCCAATTTCAATTAATATATCCAATATATTATTTACGCAATTAATTCCAAATTAATCACGTTCTCTCTTCTATTAGAATTTTATCCCAGATAAATTCTTGCCGCAATTAATCCCAGATTAATTTTTCTCTCTCATAATTAATCCTAGATTAATTCTGTTCGAGTCAAATGTCATCGGTGAATCTTTGGGAAGCGACCCAAGAGATCCATGGATATGTTGGTAGTAAATCCGGTTGTTGGACTATCCGACACGTGTGTACCGTGTACCACGTTCTCACCAATTTACAAGACATGGTTGGCTTCTAGTAAAGCATCGTGCCAACCAAATTCTCCAGAAATATTCAACGAAGAATATATAACCTATAACAGGCATAGTATACTATATATTGCGTATTACGATCCAGTATCAGATGTCGCATGCTAGGCCTGGGGCTGGAATTGTGTCTGCCCCGTACGAAGCATATATCGAATCTCTAGCAACTAGTCTCTTTAATCGGATAATCATGACCTAGTCATACTATCCTGATAGCTACAACATATTAGAGTACTAGTTCTGTATGCCTGCGTGATCATCTTCTCCATATGACTGAAGTGATACTTCCATCTTGACATCACACCTAATACACTATGATTCTCAGTAAACCTAGAAGAGGCGTACACAGAACCTATTAAAGCCCCGGACGATAAAAACCAAAGCCTACTGATTGTCACAAGTATTAGTGATGCAAGTCTCAGGTTAAGACCACATACACCTACCCTGATGCGGATTCCCATAGACACATAGTCATACTACCAATGGGATTCCGAGGGGTCTATCCAGAGCGAATGTGCTCCCGGTCCAACGGCTAACAGAACCTCTTATCACAATTGCATAAGTATCTTATACTTAAATATATGAGAACTATGTCATTAAGCTTCCATAACGTGCACAAGTGTAATACTAGTCTATTCCGCATTATCGATGTCCAGTCTCGATAATACTACGACTAGGGATATTTAATGATTAAACCGTTCGTGGATTAATATTGTCTCATATCTTATTAATTCGGAACTAATCATAAGAACTTTTATCATTTATATATATTCAAGTAATCCAATTACAAAATGATAAAATAGAAATTTCCTTTGTCACATAGTTAATTTGTACAAAAATCACAATTTCTTTTAAAAATAATGATGCTATGGGTCATAATTGTCCAACAATCTCCCACTTGGCTCATAGCCAATCACTCAAGTATCTAACACCTGAACTATGTACGTGTCGTTCAAACTTCGGCTGAGAAATAACTTTCGTCAGCGGATCTGCAATGTTGTCATCTGAAGCGATCTTTTCGATCTTCACATCGCCATGATGTATGATCTCACGTATCAAATGGAAATGTCGAAGTACATGCTTGGATCGTTGATGAGATCGCAGTTCCTTAGCCTGCGTTATAGCCCCGTTATTGTCACAATACAAAGGAACGGGCTCAACTACTAACGAAACTACTCCTAATCCAATTAGGAATTTATGGATCCAAACTGCTTCTTTTGCTGCCTCAGCTGCATCGATATATTCCACTTCTGTTGTTGAATCAGCAACAGTCTCTTGCTTGGAAGATTTCCAGCTCACTGCTCCGTTGGTTCTCCATCTTCATAGACTAAGAAGGCATCCTTAGTTCATCTAAGATACTTAAGGATGTTCTTAACAGCAATCCAGTGACCATCACCTGGATCGGCCTGATAGCGACTACACATGCTCAAAGCATATGAGACATCAGGTCGTGTACATATCATGGCATACATGATCGATCCGAATGTAGATGCAAACAGGATCTGACTCATGTTATCTCTCTCATCTTGAGTTTTAGGACACAAGTCCTTCGATAGAGAGACACAATGTGACACTGGAAGCAGTCCCCTCTTAGACTGATCCATGTTGAATCTCTTCAATACTTTGTCAATGTACGAGCTCTGAGAGAGTCCAAACAGCTTTCTAGATATATCCCGGTAGATCCTTATTCCCAGAATTAAGGCTGCTTATCCCAGATCATTCATGGAGAATTCTAATGAAAGCCAAGCTTTCACCGATTGTAGCATGGGAATGTCATTGCCAATAAGCAATACATCATCAACGTAAAGGACGATGAATTTCAGTGCACTCCCACTAACCTTCTTATATACACAAGAATCATCTTCATTTTGAATGAAATCATATTCTTTTATGATCTTATCAAAACGTTGGTTCCAAGAACGCGATGCTTGCTTCCATCCATAAATGGATTGATTTAACTTGTAAACCTTGTTTGCATATTTTGGTACGATAAAACCACCAGGCTGTTGCATATAAACATCCTCCAAAAGGTTTCCGTTAAGTAAAGCGGTTTTGACGTCCATCTGCCATATTTCATAATCGAAATATGCAGCAATAGCAAGCATTATCTGAATGGATTTAATCAAGGCAACATGTGAAAAGGTTTCATCGTAATCGACACCATGTCGTTGACGATACCCTTTCGCTACAAGCCTATCTTTGTACGTTTATATGTTGCCATCCATGTCTGTCTTCCTTTTGAAGACCTATTTACAACCAATTGGCTTAACGCCTTCTGGTGCATCAACCAGTGTCCAAACTTGGTTGGTATACATGGAATCCATTTCAGACTTCATGGCATCTTGCTATAAAGCAAAGTCGATATCTTATATCGCTTCCTCATACGTAGCCTGCTTATTATCCTCAATAAGATCAATATCTACATGAGGTGAGATTAGAAACCCATTGTGGGGACACAGGATCTGGGCGACGCATGCTGTCCCGGGCTCGTGGCCCGGTCGGGAGTACGGAGTAGCCACGGGGGACTAAACCGGAGAATGATGGAGTCGCCACCCGGTGTGAACCGGGAAAAAATAAGATTTAAGGCCGCACTCACCCTCGCAAGGGAAGACCTTAAACCGTTGGGTTCGAAATGGTCCATTACTTATGTCACTTGTAATGAAAGGATTTATGTAATAATTTAATCAAGTTTAAGTAACACTTATTTCTAAGAGTATCATGCTTCTAAATTCACATGCATACATCAACAAGTTCATCACAACATGCAACATCTCATGGCAATCTCATGAACATTTCTCAATCATATGACTAAGAACAACCTAATCATGCTTGAATACTATCTCATGAACATATTAACCAAATAACATGCTAACAGCCTAATCATGCTTGAATATCATCCCAAGAACACATAGAATAGATAAATGCAGGAATACAAATAATATGATTGGCTACATAATACAAGAAAGATCAACCAAGAGGAAATTATGCATGAATATGATGAGACAGACTCAGTTCAGTGTGTGCGCGTTCGTGTAGCGTTCGTAAACGCGTTCGAACGGTAAACAGAAGGTTTGCGTTAGTATAGCGTTTGAGAACGCGTTCGAACGGAACCAGACCTGATGCATGATAAGACTAAGAAAGTACGTATGCGTTCGCGTAGCGTTCGAGAACGCGTTCGAACGGAACCAGACCTGATGCATGCTAAGACTAAGAAAGTGCGTGTGCGTTCGCGTAGCGTTTGTAAAACTCGTTCAAACGGGAAACAGAAGATTCACGTTCGTATAGCGTTCGATAACGCGTTCGAACGGATCCAGACCTGATGAAACAAAATGCATGCGCGTTCGAGTAGCGTTTGTAAAAAGCGTTCGAACGGAAAACAGAAGGGTCGCGTTCGTATAGCGTTTGATAACGCGTTCGAACGGGAACTGACCTGATGCATAAAATGTGATGCAATACATACATAAAAAAGCAAATAGCGAAATATGAGGCGCGGTGAAGCATCGTGGCAAAGGATTTTAACCTCTTCAATTAGAGGACCTTTCATCATACTTACTAAGCCCATGCGCTTATCTCAATGCATATAAAATAAAGACAATCATATCAAACTTAGTATATCCGATTGAACATATCTTGCATTCAACCGAACACACATCAACCGGCGCGGCAAAAGCATCGTGGTAAAGGATTTTAACCCCTCCAAATAAGGGACCTTTAATCCGACTTACTAAGCCCATGCGCTCGGTTGTATCACACATACAAAAGTAACATGCAGAATTCAAATAACGAAAAATAATAAACCGAAGCAACATAAAACAAAAGAGTGTGCCGTTTACTCAAGTGGTACGTGGAGTTGTATCCCGAGTACAGATCATACTACCGTCCATTCGGAATCGGCTATGAAATTTATGTCATGGTTTCCATCCTATATACCACAAGAGACGACACTTTTCCATTCATCCAATACCCACAACACACATCATACACAAACAAGATTCAACAAATAATAAAATACGATCAATAAATAAAAAAAATCAAATAAAGATGAGTGTGAAAAGTACCCTCAGGTCTAACCTTTTAAATCACCTCTCGGATGTACGGCACACGATCGTCGGAAGGGTGGATGCTCCGCAACTCTTCCGGTTCACTGGTTCACTGCTCTCGTTCGTTGTCTCACCGTTTGGAGTCGTCGTTCTCCGTCTTTTGCTGCTGCTTTTGACTCCGATTCGCTGCCGTTTTGCTACTGTTCTGCTGCTGTATTTTAGTTACTGTTCTTGGGATGTTTTGGCTACTGTTTTGGGTGTGATTTTTGGTGGTGTTATGGTGTGGTTCGGGGACTGTTTTGATGAGGTAAAGGGGCTGTTCAGGATATGTTTTGGTCAAGGCAATGAAGGTTCTTTGGTTTGTGATCTTCGATTATTGAGAGTGAGGGAGAGTTGTGTCAATAAGCTTTGGGTGTTTCTTGTGGGTGTTGTGATTTTCGTGTGAGTTGTGTGTATGAGCTTGGGTGTTTCTTGTGTGAATGAGCTAGGGGAAATGGGTTGGAAATTCTTTGCTTCTTTTCTTGTAATGGGCGTGCACTAGGGGGAATGCCTTGGAGAGGTGTTGTTTATATAGAGAATGGCTAGGGCTTCACCTTGTCTCACAAGGAAGGGATTTGACATTAAAGGGAGGATTTGATTTGGTGTTGGACAAGGAAAGCAAGGGATTTGATGGGGACAAATTTGGCTAGATGAGGAATACAATATTTTTAATTGGTTATGATTGATTTTAATTAGGCATGACATCTTTTTAATTTAGTATGTGATTTTGTTTAGTTAGGAAGTTAATATATTTGATTTGTCTTAATTAGGTATGATTATATTTTATGTTTTATTTAATTGGTAAATGGTTTAAATATTTTATTTAATTCAATGTTTAATTTAATTAAGATTTAATTTAATTTCCCATGTGTTTTAAATGTGTTTTATTAATTGGGATGTGTTTTATGGGCTTTGGTGGGTTAATTGGGCTTGGGTGTGAGGCTAGCAGCAAAACCAGAATTACCGACACCGTTCAAACGCCTCCTCGAACGCGGCACGAACGCCCGTAATCTGTTTGACGTTCGAACGAAGTAACGAACGCATCACAAACGAAAACAGTGAACTTGTGAAATGAATCCGATGACGTACTTATTCTGAATTTCCCCTTCCGACGTCCGTTTCTCGTGACTTCCGTGACTTAAAAGGTAGTGCCTCCAAATGAGACTCATCATAGGGACTTATATGCAAAAATGCAGTGCCTACACCCATATACCTCTCAGGTTATTTTCTCTGACTCTCTGATCTACGCAGTTCTTGTGTATTAGAAGATTGTGGTACAGTCTTATCCCTGATGAACTGTTCGTGTTCCGTGAGGGAATCTGTGCCAGGAACAGTATCACTACAATTTTCATCAAGTTCTAATTTCCTCCCACTTACCACTGCATTTAGGAATTCCTTTTCGAGGAAAACCATATGGAGAGCAACAAATACCTTGTTCTCTTGTGGGTTGTAGAAGTAATATCCTTTGGTTTCCCTAGGATAACCTACAAATAGGCACTTATCCGATTTGGGTTCTAGTTTGGTATCATCCAAACGTTTAACGTATGCCAAACATCCCCAAATCTTCAGGAATGAGAAACCCGGTTTCTTTCCTGTCCATATTTCATATGGAGTCTCTCCAACAGACTTTGACGGAACCTTATTTAAAATAAGTATTGCATTGTTCAATGCGTATCCCCATAAGGAAATTGGTAGCTCAGTGCGACTCATCATTGACCTTACCATGTCCAACAAAGTTCGATTTCTCATTTCGGATACACCATTCAGTTGAGGTGTTCCGGGAGGAGTCCAGTGTGAAAGAACACTACAAGAAAAATGCGAAATAGAGATGAAAATATCTGTCTCTAATCCGTCGCTACTGGACTTTAGCGACGGAACAGAGACGAAACTTTTCTGTCTCTGTTTTATTGGTCGTAAAAAAATATAGCGACAGAAATCTTATTTCCGTCGTTATATTTTACGACGGAAAATTCTGTCGCCAATATAGAAACAGATTAATTTTATGTGTCAATATAGTGACGAAAATGTCCGTCGTAAAATAGCGACGGAATTGTCCATCACTATTTAGCGACGGAAAATTCCATCGCTAATCAGTAGCAATGAATTTATAAACATGTTTTTTTAATAAATTTTTTTTTAAAATATTAAAGAAATTAATTTATTTTAAATAATATTAATATTAGAGTAAAATTATAAAATAAATATATTAATTACTTAAATTATAAAATAAATACAACAAATATTAAAATAAAAATTTTATTACATAAAAGTTATATGTAAAAAAGTACAACATAAAATAAATACATAAAACTTAATTCTCCTTATCTCTCTGCTCACAATCAGTCGGAGGATGAGGTGGACCTGAAGAGGAGGAGGTGTGAACTTAAGTCTCTCATCATTTGAAAATACCGCTCCATATCTGCCATCTTCTGTTTGAGATCAAGCACTTTTTCATTTCTCTTCCGCTGCTCTTCCTCTAGTTGGCGGTATATCTCTTCATTTCTCATTCGTTGCTCTTCATCCAGTCGTTGTTGTATAGTCTACATTTCAATCCTAACTCGCTCTTGTACCAGCTGCTCAAATGTATCATCAAAAGTCGTACCGTATTGTGATCAACCTGAGCTGTGTTACGAATCCGGATATGAAAGTGATGCAAGAGAGCCGAGACCGTACACTCGGTGCTTCTTAGTATCCACTCTAACCAAATCTAAGTATAGGCGATTGGTGTCAAGCTGAGTCTCAGTTGGCTCACCAGACTCCTCTGATAATTGAGATGCAATCGCTATCATTTGCTGCACAGCAGCCTACCATTAATAAAAAATATATATAAGAAAGCAAAAATGATTTTGAAAAGAAAAAAATTAAAAATATATAATTTATAAATAAAAATTTACATTAATGTCGCTTGATCTCTTGTCAATAAAAGTACCATCCTTCTTTGTGTGCATATGCTTAAACACCTCATAGCTTGTGGGTGCACGTCCTAACTGAGATTCCTATTTAAAAAAAAAAAATTATTAAATTAGAATAATAAAGTAATAAAAAATATTTGCATGTTAAGAAAATCTAACCATATCAATAGAATATTGGATGGTAGACCTCGAGTCACCGTCTGTGTGTTTAGAAATACCCGATCCTTCTCCACCATTCTCAGTGTTTCTATTTTTTGATGCTTGCTGAGATTTTAATTTAAACACTGTACTACTCCAATACTCCTGCCATTTGCATGTTTAAAAAATCTAACCATATCAATAGAATATTGAATGGTAGACCTCGAGCCACCGGTGTGTTTAGAAATACCCGATCATTCTCCACCATTCTCAGTGTTTTCTATTTTTTGATGCTTGCTAAGATTTTAATTTAAACAATGTACTACTCCAATACTCCTGTCATTTGTTCCAAACATTATCTGGAACGCATAGTGGCTTCCCTCCTTCTTTATATTTATAGCGCCATTTACAGAGTTTATTGTTATACCGATTCTGACACACATTATTTCATGTAGTCCTAACAGCGACCGCATGCGCAGAATCCCACTCATAAAATTTCTGTAAAAAGTAATAAGAATTTGAATAAATAATTTGTAATCAACAATGACAAATAATACATTACATATAATAATAATATACCTGAAATTCATCACAATAGTACTCTTTTATTTCTTTAGGCACTTTAGCCCACTGTGTGCCCTCCTCTGCAAATTTCTCCTTAAATATTTCTCCTATCCTGCGAGAGGCCGAATGTATGAACCTGCATATAAAATAGTAAATAAATATTTAGATTTGTTTAATAATAATAAAAATAAATAATAATAATAATAATATTATAATACCAACAATGACAACAACAACAAATACAATAATAATAATAATAATATAAACTTTCGCGAAAATCATACTGATCATGAGTAGCAGGTATAATCAAAAGTTTGGTACAACTCATTAAACTTTGTGCTGCTTGAGATGATCTAGCTGAAGTCGATCATGCTGATGTATGAGAAGTAGAAATATGGGTAGGTGGGACTGCAGAGGGTCTATTGTCCTCTGGTGTGGAATGTGATGAGGATCTTTGGCCTGACCGCTCAACATCATCGTCCTCGGCCAGCTGGCTGTCCTCCCGTACCATATCTATAATCAATATACATATTTAAAAACCAGTGCTTTTTTAACATTTAAAAAGAGTAAAACCACTGTCAAAATAAAACACATTTTCATTACAATAAGCAGATAAGAAAGTTGAATCATGTACCAAAAGTCCATTTTCCAACTAAAAAGAAAATAAATATCATTGTCATAATTTGATAGTATTCCTCACATTTTACAAGCATCCTAATAATTAGTTTTAATAGCACTTTATTTTAGTGATTAATAATCCAACACTTAATCACATCAAACTTTAAACCTTTTATTGGATTTGCATCCACTATGTTAGTTACCGATTCATTACTTTTCACAGTAAACTCAAATTTTGGCTTGAATGCAAATTCGTGACTCATCACATGGAACAACCCAAATTCTAAAAACTAGTAACAAATTACTTCTAAAGAAAAAAAACACTTGGATTGCAGTTTTTTTAAATATTTTTTTTCCAACCTCTAATTTATTTTTATTTTTTGGATTGCAGCAGCAGCTGCTATATTGCTTCCCAGCAGCAGCAGCTGCTATATTACAACAACAGAACAAACACAGCAGCTGCTGCTGTAATATAGCAGCAGCTGCTGCTGCACCTGCTTGCAATCCATAATACCAACATTCCATTTATCTCACACACCAATTTCCAACTCCACAAATCCATTATGTCGCTAATATAGAGACGGAATGGATATCTGTCGCTAATATAGCAACATAATGGATTTCCGTCGCTATATATAGCGACGAACTGAGAAATCCGTTGTTTATTCCGTCGCTGTTGTTCCGCTATTCCATTACCACGACAATTATTTACGGAATTGCTCCCGTCATTAAATTCTGTCACGAATTTGTAATCCATTTCAATTCCGTCGCTATGCCGTTTCAAAATTTGAAACAGAATTTTCCGTTGCTAATTTCCGTTGCTAAATCTATATTTTCTTGTAGTAGAATACCATACTCTTTCAAGTAATCAAGAAACTCATTGCTCAAGTATTCTCCACCACGGTCAGACCGTAATGTTTTAATACTTTTGCCGATCTGTTTTTCTACTTCGTGTCGAAACTCTTTGAATTTCTCAAAAGTTTCCGACTTGTGTCTCATAAGATACACATAATCATTCGTAAAAGTTACGAAGTATTCATATCCACCTCTATCCTTGCTAGACATGGGCCCACATACGTCACTATGAACGAGGGCTAACAGTTTAGTGGCACGAACACCTTTACCGCTAAAAGGCGTTTTAGGCATTTTTCCTAATAAACAAGATTCGCAGACATCATATGAATTAGTATCAAATCCATCCAAGTATCCATTCTTCGAAAGAGTGGATATACGAGTATTGTTAATGTGTCCCAGACGACAATGCCATAGATAAGTTTCATCTGTTTTACTCATTTTGAGCCTTTTGTTTGTCATATTATATGTTTGAGATTCATTTATTTCAAAATATAAAGACCATTATTAGCATCAGCTGTACATATCTCAACATCATCTTTATAAACAAAACACCCAGTGTTTCAGAATACAAAAATTTACCCGCTTTGGGTCAAACAATATACAGAGATAATGATTCTAGTCAAACTAGGTACGTAATAACAGTCTGATAAAGTAAGTACATGCCATGAGGGCAGTTCCAAAATATAGGTCCCTACAGCTAAAATAACGACTCTGGTCCCGTTTCCAACTCGTAGGTCAATCTTGCCTGAGGCCAGTCTCCTGCTAATCCGCAGATCCTGCACATCGGTACATATATGAGTACCACATCCAGAATCAAAAATCCAATTTTTAAAACTAGAAGTAGACATGTTTATTCAATAATAAACATACCTGAAGCCGGAGCCTTGCCCGCCTTAACTTCCTTCAAGTGCCACCTTGTACTCACGGCAAGTCACGCTTCCAGTGACCCAATTTGCCACACTGTAGGCAGGACATCTTGGGATTTATCATTTGCCTTCCCAGAAGACTTTGATGATTTGGCATTGCCATTTCTTTCTTCTTCTTCACACCTCCAGTAGCCTTCGGCCAAGCCTTGGCCTTCTGAGATGTCGAAGTGAAATACGCCTCGAGCTTCTCGCCCTTTAGAAGCTCTGGCTCTGCCTCTTTCAGCATCGCCATCAACTCTCCAAGAGTCTTCTCTTGGTTCATCATATTGTAGTTCATGATGAACCAGCCCCAGTAGTCAGGCAGAGACTGTAAGATCAAATCTATGGAAGTCTCAGCCTCAAAGGTTATGCCCAGCTGACCTAGCTATTCGATGTCAACAATCATCTGTAAACCGCGTATAAACGTAGTACGAGGTACTTACGTGTTCGGATAGTCCGACGACCGAATTTACTGCCAACATATCCGGGGATCTCATGGGTCGCTTCCCAAAGATTCATCGATGACGTATGACTCGCACTCTAAATTAATCTGGGATTAATTAGAAGAGAGAGAAAATTAATCTGGGATTAATTGCGGAGATATTTTATCTGGGATAAAATATCATTTAAAGAGAGATAACGATTAATTTGGAATTAATCGATTAATTAATATATTCGATATATTAAACGAAATTTGATTTCGACGCGGAATTAAAATTAGATTTTAATTCGGGCGAACGAATTAATTTAGAATTAATTCGTTAGCGACGTGAATAATAATTATGCTAGGCATGATTATTTAATTAAATTAGATTTAATTACGTCGCAACAAAAATTTTGTTAATTGGAATTAGCGAACCCAAGCCCGGGATTATTTGCGAGCGCATTCACATTTCGAATTCGAGTGCGGCACGCAAGTCAAATCAAGCGTCAAATCATTAGTCGCATCAAGCTTCAAATCATTAGTCACTTTGAGTGATGTGACAACTTGTCACTTGATTTGATTGATTGATTGATGGAGGTTGGTGTGGCTTTTAATGTTTGACTTTTTGAAAGCCAAATACACATGAAATGAATTTGAAATTCAAATTAGTGTATTAGATACACTTTAGCCATCAACCAAATTTATCTCTCTCTCACTTCTTCTCCTTTCTCTCCACACGCCCAAGGGGCTAAAAATGCTCACTAGTTTTGCTCAAAACCGAGAGCAATGGGAAGCACAATAGTGGGATTTTGTGGTAAAATCACAAGTGCTAGCACACTTACGAGACATACGAAGGTGATAGGGAAGTCTACCCATGAGCCGGGAATCGTTTGACGAAGCTCGGAGCTTGACGAAGGAGCACCCATGGCCGAATTGGAGGGCAGTGGCAGTGAACTGCCGTGACAGTCCAAAGGAGCAGAATTTTGATTTTGTTCGTCGCCGCGTCGCTCAACCTATCGATGTGAGTATTCCGCAACTTCGTTGATTTGTATTCGCATATATTTCATGGTTATTTATGATCTTGGGACCTTAATAGAAACCAACAACACAGCCAAATAAATCACATCTCATGACACACCAAGTCCACAAAATAGGTGTTTAAATCCAGCGCCATTGGGACCAAAAATAAACAAAATTGGTTGTATGCTATAATATTCTCCCTCTTAATATAAACTTAAGAAAAAGCTCTTTTGAGTGAAAGGTTTGTGCCCTTATCTTTCATGTTGGCACATTAGCTCTTTTTCACTTGAGAGTCATTTAAATTATTTTTTTCTTTAATTTTGAAAATGGGATAGCATAAGGTCATCTAATCAAAGGTTACACTATTTAATGAGCAAAGTATGACAGAGATTAGATTGTCAGTTTAAAAACTCATACATACGATCAAGCCTCGAAAACAACAAAAACTTGTATTTGAAATACAATCACAAGATATAATAAGGGTTTCTATCACACACACTTATGCACATAGAACATCGAGAAAAATAAAAGCATATTACACATGCATAACCATGTATCCTACATATCATGATCAAATGCAACAAGTTTTTCATGCTCTATCAAGCCACAAAATCTTTTTACTCTTCTTCATTTTATATATATTTTATATATTTTTCTTTTTGACCCAAAACAATAAAAGACACAACAAGGCTTGTCATTATCCAATGATACGTGGAGTTGTATCTCGAGTGCATATCATACTACCATCCATCGGAATCAGCTATGGAATTAGTGTCCAAGTTTCCATCCTATATACCAAGGGACATATAACAACAAAATAAAACACAGACGCTCATATGTAGTGAAAATAAAAAGACATGCAATCGTGCAACAAACAAAAAACATAGGCGCGCACACACATATGAAATGAGGAAACATGAATTCAACATTTAAGAAGAGGTTTACTGAAATTCACTCACATCATGCCTGTTATGATCGAGACTTACCATTGTACATTATATTTTGGGCTCTCCCAATAGCCGATTGACTATCACAATGTATGATTACAGTGGGCACTAGTTTTGGCCAATTTGGAATATCCTCTAAGAAATTTCGAAGACATTCCGCTTTTTCTGCTGCTTTGTTTAATATTATGAACTCAGATTCTAATGTAGATGATAAGCGGAAAATATATCAATATTTACCGCCCTTTTACTTAATATTTTGTTTAGTTTCTCGGGTTTGATGAATGTTTTGATATGTTTTAGTTTATTTTGCAGATAAAATACTATCGGGTCTCAATAAAATTATTTAGGATGAAATGTGGGTCAATTAAGGGCAATTATTGGACTTGATATATTAATTTTGGAGATTGGAAACTTGAAAGGGCGTTTTGACGAGGTGCAGTTTTGGAAATTCCAGTTTTGCACATCTGTCATATTTTGGGCATAACATTTTACTCCGATATCGGATTGAGCTGATTCAAGTGCCAGATTAAAGAAGACTCAAAGATCTACAACTTTGAAAGAGAAAATATTTTCGTATTATGATGAGTTCATGACCGAAATGGATGAAACATCCAGAAGTATATGGTGTGGAATTATTAAAGTCATTATCAATCATTTTCAAAGCAAAATATAAATTAACAAATAATTAATAAAAATTATCAAATCATCACCAAACAAGATAAGCAATTAGTGGAGCAATTATGGATTTGGTGGAGTAATTAGTGGAGAAATTAATAATGGATTTGGTGGAGAATTTGATGGATGATTTGATGGAGGCAAAATTTTACCTATAAATACCAAGCCATTTTATTTGTAAAATTCATACTTTCTTCTAAGGAATTCCTTAAGAATACTAAGAAGATTGTATCTTGTTTTTTTATTTACAGCTTTCAGTAATTAATTTCCGCTTTCGCATTTTCTTTTCTTTTACTTTTCAGTTTTTACTTTCCGCAATTTACTTTTACGCACAATACTTTCCTTTCTTTACTTTTCAGTTTTTACTTTTCAAGCAATGAGGAGGTAACTCTCATTGCTGGGGTAAAAGGTAAAGCTTTTAATTGCTATTTAGATTAATCTCCCTCAATTATAATATATAAACTATTTAAAACCTGACTTAATAAGGATACCGATATATTGGCCGGTTGGTAATTAATTATAAATTGGTTTTAACCTGACTAAGTATGGATACCGCCTGGTTGGTCGGTTGGTAATTAATTATTAATTTGACTTAATCAGAATACCGCCTTTATGGCTGGTTGGTAATTATCACGCAAAGTTAATATATTATATTAAGGGAGATATCTAAAATAGTAGTAATAAAAGTTTATCCTCTAACCCCAGCATTTTCTTTTATTGTACTTTTACTTTATTTACTTTTAGCAATTTACTTTCAGTAATTTTCTTTTACTTTTTTTTCACTTTTTACTTTTTACTTGTACTTTTCAGCAATTTAATTTTCAGTATTTACTTTATGTCTTTTATTTTATTTAAGTTTTTACTAGCCCTAGTTATGTGTTAGTTATCTGGGGTTGTGATGAATTCTAATATCACCGGTTTATAAGAGATTATTTTATAGTTGGGTAATTTAAAGGTTTACTTATTAAGTCTTAAGCTTAATGCTTCTTGTTGTCTGATCACCAATAAGATTGATGTGGTAAATCTAAAATGAACTAGACATAGGGATTTTAGGTTTCAGCCTTAGACTTAATAGCCCACGATCTTCCTTGAGGATAGATAACCCTTTAATAGATTTCCTTACAGGATAGACATATACCTGTCGGGCGGGGGTAGCAATAATTGGAACTTAAACTTAATGAATCCAGATAATTTGGTTGACATAGACATATGGTTCAATTGAGTTAAACTGGGTTTTTGCGTCTGACCATCGACAGAGGCTTTTGCATAATTTCGTGTTCCAGGTTAGTAAACTGATTTATTACACAAACATAAAATAATCACTTCATCTTTTAAAAGATATTAGAATGATTCACAACCCTAGATCTTTGTGTCTTTTGTTATTTTCCTTAGTATTTTATTTTGTCTTTTTATTTATTATTTATTTTTCAAAACTACAATCAACCAAATCAAGCAAGCAATCATTCTCTTCACCCTCAATTAGATATTTGTAAATAAATAGATTCAATAATTAATAACAACAGTAGGAATTAAGTCCTCGTGGGATCGATATTTTTATACTACTTGAACGATACGTGCGCTTACGTTATACGTGTGTGTTTACGCCGGTCAAGTTTTTGGGGCCGTTGCCGGGGACTTATTTTTCTTGAGTTATTAATTTTGAAGCTATCTAATTTACTTGTATCTAATTTTCTTTATCTGTAATTTTTATTTCTTTTTTTTTATTTTTCAGTTGATTGAAAAATGGAACATTATTAGGAGATTGAAAGATTACGTGCTTTACAAGAAGATACACCCCATATCTGGGAGCAACAGTCCAGTTTTCTGAGGCCTGTTGTACAACCCAACGACTATCACTGGATGCCAGAACCAAGCAATACTACATTTTCTCAACAGAACGTAATGGGGAGATATGATATATGTAATGGTAACCACCCGAAAGATTATTACGAGTACAACTACAATCCAGGGTGGCAGAGCTATCAAAATCCTTCATGGTACGAAGAACCATCACATTTTCCATCTTATCCACCATCCACCTATGATTTTCATCAAGAACCAGAACCATCAGAGGAAGATCAGTTGATTCACATGCTCAATGTTTGGCTCGAAGAATGGGAAGCTCAATTAGATGCACAAATTCAGAGTCAACAGAATCCATACAGAGAATGACATATCAGATCAGACAATTAACAGAAAACCAGAACTTCATACCTCAAGAAGAATTATCAGATGAAACTGACAAAGCTTTCGAGTACCTAGAGATCTACAATGACACCTTAACAAATGAGGAGGCTGAGCAGTATCAACAACCAGAGGTATCAATTCAGGAGCCCGAACTGACAAAGTCTCGATTTGATTTTTATTATTCTGACTCTGACGAGGATGAAGCTGATCTATTTGTACCAACTGTACCAACAACGGAGGATCAAACTTTCAATCCTCAAAATGAAGATCTTGGAGCATGCTTTACCATGATATTTGATGAAGATCTACCTGAACCATCCATTCTAGTCGTATCAAGGATGAAAACCTAATGTCAGAAACATCTTTACATCATCAGGCAGATATTTATGGAGCATGCATTTCACAGATGACGGATAAAGAATTGAATACGGAAATTTTAAAATTCATCTGTGAAGAAAAAAGTGGAGCAAGAAGCAGAGCAAATGGAGGAGAAATTGTCAGACAAAATTGAAGATCCAGTGAATTCAGGCGAAACATCACTGTTTTGGGGAGTACAATTTAGAGATATCATCCGGAAGCTTGATAGAATGGAACTTTCATTCAAGGTCAAGCACCATACGAGACCTCCTGATTTTATTTCTTTCTTTTCAGGAATCACTGTAGCAACAAAGATCAAAAAGGTGGCACAAACACTAAATGGGACAAAAAATTTTCTGCTACCTTATCGTTGGAAAAGACCATTCAAAAGCAACACTCATGGGATTGACTTTAATCGGACATCCAAAACAACGCTGAAACCTCATTGACAGATGGATTTCAGTCACGTCTGGCTGAAGACGAAAAATTTAGCGCTAGCATGGAGGCAACCATATAATTTGTTATAATTCTGTTTTTATATTTTGTGTATACATGTTGTAGAGTTTTCAATGTTGTGTGTTATTTTTGTAGGGAAAAAGCTCAACCAAAGCATAAGACATTAGGAATAGTGTTTGGAAAAGATAAGAGATAATTCTTTAGAGATGGTTGAGTAAGGAATGGATTCTTGAGACGCATCCTAATGAATTTATACTAAGCAAGTGGCGTATTGCGTACACAATTCTGTTGCCTTGATAATTATTTTGATTTGCTTTTCTTTTGTTATTTTCTTTTATAGACAAGATCCAGACTTTTTGACCTTTCACGATTCATTTTGTTGTTTAGCTAACAAGGTTCCTTTGGAAGATATTATTGTTATTATTACTCACATGTTTCAGGTACTATAAATTCAGCTCGTTATTGCACTTTGGAAGGCATCCAGATTTAAGAAAGAAATATATAAAAATGGAAGCCACTTCAAGAAGATGAGTTGAAAACATCTGTGTGTTTTGCGATAATAGTGTTGGTGTTAAGCAACAATACGTAGAAGCAGCACATGAATTGGGTCAAGTCTTAGCTGCAAGGAATATGCACTTAATATATGGCGGAGGCAATCTTGGACTAATGGAGATCGCTTCAAAGGCTGTACAGGAGGGAGGCAGTCACGTTTTGGGAATCATCCCAAAACCCTTGGCAGATGCAAATCTTATTGGATCATCAAACGGAGATGAACTGATCGTGCCAGGTATGTCTGAACGACTAGTAGAAATGATTAACCGTGCTGATGCTTTTATCGCTTTGCCAGGTGGCTTGGGTACATTGGAGGAAATTTTTATTGTGCTATCTTGGGCGAACCTGAACATACACCAGAAACCGCTTGGACTGTACAACGTTGAAGGATTTTATGATTTTCTTTGTGTGTTTCTTGATGATGCTCGGAGAAATGGGTTCGTGTCAAAACCTATAAAAGAACTCCTCTTCACTGCCAAAACTGCTCGGATCTAATTGACCAACTCTTAGCCTATGAACCACAATTTGACCCTATCCTTTCAAAGATAAATTGTTCTGAAGACGATCGTGGTAAGAGGCGTCGGATTAATCTGGATCTTAACCTTCAATTTCCTAGAATTTCAGCTAACCATGTATTATCTTCTAAACTCTTCTTATATTGTTTAAGACATTGGGGACAATGTCTCATTTAGGTTTGAGGGAGGGAATTAGTTGATCAGTACTTTATTTTTAGTTTGTGTGTTGGTTTTATTTTTAGTCCAAAATTTTTCGAAAAATACAAAAAAAATTGAAAAATTTTCAAAAATTACAAAAATATTTTACATTTTTGTGTTTTTATTTTGACTAATAAGGTGAAATTGGTGAGAAATAGCTGTGTAAGGAGTTCTCACTCCTGATACGTATTTCAAGCCTATTTTCGAAATAAGTTAATTTTTATTTATTTCCTTTAAATTATTTAATTTGTAATTTCTCCTTAAAACTGACTAAAATGGATCTTCATATGCTCAGTTGGCAAGTATTATCAATATGCATAGTAACATGTATTATCAATAAGCATAGTAACATATGGACATGAGATGTAATTGAAAAGTTTGTAATATTTAGTGCTCTAGTTTAATTGAAGGAAGCATCTGTAAATGGCAATGGAGTAAAAAAAAAGAAAAAAAAATGAAAAAATAAAACATCTGAGATCCGAGTAATTAAATCCGTAGGGGTGTTTTAACACCTAGTGCCCTAAAACCAATTGGTTTGGGAGTCACTGGCCCAAAGCTCGCTACATGGATCAAGGATGTTGCAAAAAATATATATATCTAAAGTCTGAGTAATGAAGTCCGTAGGGGTGTCTTAACCCCTGGTGCCCTATGGCCAACACTCGCTACATAGACTGAAGATATCGTATATAAATAAAAAATAGAGAAAAATCAAAGGAAAATAAATCAGCAAAATCCGAAAAATTATTCCATTGCTACAAAAAGGTGTGAAATCTAATAGAACTTTAGGACAAAATATTACTCTCTTATCAACTACAATTGTGACTGTTGTGGGCAAAAATGAGTTGATTAATATTTTGTTAGCTGTGTATATGGAGAATGGTAAAAATAATCGGAGAATTTACTTATTTGGTAATTTAGAAAGAAACAAAACAACTAGTAACTTGGAGTAGAAATTTCACAAGATTAGTCACTGACTTCTTTATTCTCTTTTCTCTTGTCTTTTTGCTTTTGTGTGCATTAGTTTCACTACTTTTTACTTTTGTAAAATGTTTGTGGGTATCATTGCTGTAAACCCTCACGAGACTACAACTCGTCCACTAAGGATACCTAGGGGTTTAAAGGCTTGTTGCATATGCTAAATGCAACCGTGATCCCTACGAAAGTGGCTTAGTTTAATTTTAATTTTATTTTGTTGTTTTGCTCGAGGACTAGCAAAATGTTAGGTTGGGGGTGTGATGAGCGGAAAATATATCAATATTTACCGCCCTTTTACTTAATATTTTGTTTAGTTTCTCAGGTTTGATGAACGTTTTGATATGTTTTAGTTTATTTTACAGATAAAATAATATTGGGTCTCAATAAAATCATTTAGGATGAAATATGGGTCAATTAAGGGTAATTATTGGACTTGATATATTAATTTTGGAGATTGGAAACTTGAAAGGGCGTTTTGACGAGGTGCAGTTTTGGAAATTCCAGTTTTGCACATCTGTCGTATTTTGGGCATAACGTTTTACTCCGATATCGGATTGAGCTGATTCAAGTGCCAGATTAAAGAAGACTCAAAGATATACAACTTTGAAAGAGAAAATATTTTCGAATTATGATGATTTCATGATAGAAATGGATGAACCATCCAGAAGTGTGGTGTGTAATTATTAAAGTCATTATCAATCATTTTCAAAGCAAAATATAAATTAATAAATAATTAATAAAAATTATCAAATCATCACCAAACAAGATAAGCAATTAGTGGAGCAATTATGGATTTGGTGGAGTAATTAGTGGAGAAATTAATAATGGATTTGGTGGAGAATTTGATGGATGATTTGAAGGAGGCAAAATTTTGCCTATAAATACCAAGCCATTTTATTTGTAAAATTCATACTTTTTTCTAAGGAATTCCTTAAGAATACTAAGAAGATTGTATCTTGTTTGTTTATTTACAGCTTTCAGTAATTAATTTCCGCTTTCGCACTTTCTTTTCTTTACTTTTCAGTTTTTACTTTCCGCAATTTACTTTTACGCACAATACTTTCCTTTCTTTACTTTTCAGTTTTTACTTTTCAAGCAATGAGGAGGTAACTCCCACTTGCTGGGGTAAAAGGTAAAGCTTTTATTATTGCTATTTAGATTAATCTCCCTCAATTATAATATATAAACTATTTAAAACCTGACTTAATAAGGATACCTCTATATTGGCCGGTTGGTAATTAATTATAAATTGGTTTTAACCTGACTAAGTATGGATACCGCCTGGTTGGTCGGTTGGTAATTAATTATTAATTTGACTTAATCAGAATACCGCCTTTATGGCTAGTTGGTAATTATCACGCAAAGTTAATATATTATATTAGGGGAGATATCTAAAATTGTAGTAATAAAAGTTGATCCTCTAACCCCAACATTTTCTTTTATTGTACTTTTACTTTATTTACTTTTAGTAATTTACTTTCAGTAATTTACTTTTTACTTTTTTTTTACTTTTTACTTTTTACTTTTTACTTTTCAGCAATTTACTTTTCAGTATTTACTTTATGTCTTTTATTTTATTTAAGTTTTTACTAGCCCTAGTTATGTGTTAGTTATCTGGGGTTGTGATGAATTATAATATCACCGGTTTATAAGAGATTATTTTATAGTTTGGGTAATTTAAAGGTTTACTTATTAAGTCTTAAGCTTAATGCTTCTTGTTGTCTGATCACCAATAAGATTGATGTGGTAAATCTAAAATGAATTAGACATAGGGATTTTAGGTTTCAGCCTTAGACTTAATAGCCCACGATCTTCCTTGAGGACAGATAACCATTTAATAGATTTCCTTACAGGATAGACATATACCTGTCGGGTGGGGGTAACAATAATTGGAACTTAAACTTAATGAATCCAGATAATTTGGTTGACATAGACATATGGTTCAATTGAGTTAAACTGGGTTTTTACGTCTGACCATTGACAGAGACTTTTGCATAATTTCGTGTTCCAGGTTAGTAAACTGATTTATTACACAAATATAAAATAATCACTTCATCTTTTAAAAGATATTAGAATGATTCACAACCCTAGATCTTTGTGTCTTTTGTTATTTTCCTTAGTATTTTCTTTTGTCTTTTTATTTATTTATTTATTTTACAAAACTACAATCAACCAAATCAATCAAGCAATCATTCTCTTCACCCTCAATTAGATATTTGTAAATAAATAGATTCAATAATTAATAACAACAGTAGGAATTAAGTCCTCGTGGGATCGATATTTTATACTACTTGAACGATACGTGCGCTTGCGTTATACGTGTGTGTTTTTTCCGGTCAGTAGACATGGTAATACACGTTTACCTCGAGGATTTCTATGACATGGCTGCACTACTAAGTGTGAAAATAAATCCACTTATGGACTTGGAATACACTGTATCGGATATCCAGTTAGGATCGCTTTATCCCTTTAAAACAGCAGGATATCTTGTATAATATAAACCATATTTTGAAGTTTATCTCAGATACCTCAAAATTCTTACTATGGCTTTCCAGCGGGTTATATCCTGAATTACTCATATATCTGCTAAGCCTATTTACAACTTGAACTATATATTGTCGTGTGTAATTTTTGATATACATCAGACTTCCGATGATTCTCGAATACTCTAAATACAATACATTTGAGCCAGTATTCTTTGATAAATGAAGAGTTAGATCCATAAGGGTTCTAGCCACATTTAGATCTCCTTTATTATATTTCTCAAATATCTTCTCAACATAATGAGCTTGAGTTGATGTTCTGGAAATCTTAATTCCTAAGATCATATCAACAACTCTTAAATCTTCCATATTAAATTTATTGATCAATATTTTTTGGTAGGTAGAATCATCCCATTATTCCTAACAATTATCAGCATATCGTCTACGTAGAGACACACAATGACATGCTCTTTTTGAGTTGATTTAGTGTATACACACTTATCACACTCATTGATTTTGAACCCATTCCATAATATTTCTTTGTCAAATTTCTCTTGTCATTATTTAGGTACATGTTTTAATCCGTATAAAGATTTTATAAGTTTGCACAGCTTGTGTTCTTGTCTAGAAACATTAAAACCTTCTGGTTATTCCATGTAAATCTCTTCATCCAATTCACCATTTAATACTGATGTCTTTACATTCATTTGATGTATTTCAAGATCTGATATAGCAACTATGGCTATAAACATTCTTACTGAAGTAATATAGGTCACTAGTGAATATGTGTAAAAGTAGTCAATGTCTTATTTTTGTCTATAACATTTTATGACAAGTCTTGGCTTGTACTTATCTATTGATCCATCCGGCTTCATTTTCCGTTTGAAAATCATTTGTAGCCCAATAGCTTACAACATGGAGGAAAATCAACCAACTTCTAAGTATAGTTTTGAATGATATAATCAATCCCACTATTAATAGCCTCTTTCCACAAAAATGCCTCCAAAGAATACATCTCTTCTTTATTACTTTGAGGCTTATTTTTTAACAATTATGTCAGAAAATCAGGTCCAAATGATTTAGACATTCTTGTTCTTTTACTACGTATAGGTTTTTTTCCTCAATATTTTCATGCTTATCCAATTCTTGGTTAACTTGATCACCGCTTGTAGCATTATCAAGTGTTATTTTGAGAGACTCATTTCTTTATTTTCCTTTACAATGGAATATCTCTTCAAAGAATGTCTCGTTTCTTGACTCAATTATCACATTTGGATTGATATTAGTAATTTTAGACTTATGTATCAAGAATCGATACACACTACTTTTGTGAGCATATCTTATGAATATACAATCAATATTTTTTAGTCATATTCGCAACTTCTTAGGTTTAAGAACCATCATTTTGGCGAGACACCCATATACTTTCAATTATTTGTAGGAAGGTGCATGATATTTCCACAATTCATATGGTGTCTTGTCCGGTATTTTGTGAGGTAACTTGTTTAGAGCATAGCTAACGGAAAGCAAGGCTTTGCCCCATAAGTTCTAGGGTAAATCAGAGCTTGTCAACTTGACGTTCATCATTTCCTTCAATGTTCGATTTTTGTATTCCGCAGCCCTATTTTATTGAGGCAAATAAGGAGAAGTAGTTTCATGAATTTTATGAATAATTCCATGATTGCAACAATATTCACCTTTTATATCACTCTTGATTCTTTTAATTTTCTTGCCCAGTTGATTTTCAACTTCATTCTTATAGTGTATAAAGATCTCAATAGCTTCATTTTTATCCACCAAGCCACGCCCCTTGGGGACATAGTGTTCGGGTTTTGGGCAAAGGGCGCTGCGGAAGCACGGTTCGGGTGAAATCATAATTTTAAATCTTTTTAAATTACTGAATCAATTATTCAATGTCAAATATGAATAATTCATTCATATTTCACCTAAACATATTTATTCGTTATCAAATAACGACATAAATAACTAAGATACAACACGAAATTTTTATGAAAATATTTTTCCGTAAAATGACATAAAATACATTTTTGACCGAACCGACTACCCAATACACATGGGGCTGCCCAGGTCAGCCCCAATAGTATTAGGAAAGTTCATAGGCTGCCCGAACATTGACCAATTCATTGTTTGGGTAGCCGTCACCCGATTGGCTCAAAAGTCACCCGGCAACGCTGTTTTTTACTGTTTTCATTTATTTCAACTCCGAAATAATTTCCGGTAATTATTCCAACACCCAAAACACATCCAATACATTTATATGACATTATTTTCAACATAATATAAACAGTATTTCCATATCTAATCCAGAAGCAAAAATATCAAATTTTCATGTTTAAAATCCAATTTTTCAACATTAATCTAATTAATTTTAACACCAACCAAAGTCACCATAAATAAACCACCCAAGAACAATTCTAGACATTACAAGAGTGGTCATAACACTCTAGAATGGAAACTTATCATTAAATGAAAAATTGAATAATATTACAATAATATCATCCAATACTACTTCACACATGCTCAAAGCCTTCCAATTCATCCTCCAAACAAAAAGCCCAAAATATATAGCAAAAAAAAAAAAACCTAGGATCTCACTAAATCATCAAGAAACTAGAAACATTATTTCTAAGATTAGGGATTTGTAGAATTATCTTTAATCCTCTAATTCCTTAGCTTTTTCAACATTGGATCATCAAGTATAATTTGAGAGCTTTTAGGGTGAAGTTTTCAGCCATGGAGGAGTGAATGATGAAGAAAATAAAATTTTCCAATTTAAATATGGCATGACTGACTATGTGGGGACATTTTGATCAATTTTTATATTTTAATTTCATTAAATTAAAAACAAGATACTCTAAGCTTTAAGTTTGACAAATCAAATTTGCACACTTAAGCTTAATAAAAACATGCCACATGTATCAATAATAATTAAACATATTGCATAATATTTAAGTAATATGGATATTATTTAATTATTCAAATATTGTGGGACTCTCTAAGTTTAGGTTTATCCGTCACAAAATCTAATTTTGTGTCCATAATTCACCCACTCATGAATTATGACGACCACGGATAATCTCACTAAACTATGCAAGTCGAGGTCATTGCATACGTATAATCCATTTGTCACAGACTATCCATATTATACCTGCGATATAGATAAAAAAAAGTCAAATCCTTTTGATATAATATAGTCGACTTTCAAATTTACGATCTCTAAATAACACTCGGAACTGATTTCCGAAGTTATACCACGACTATGGATTTATTAGATCGTAAACACGTGTAGGATGCCTATGCCATGTACACAGGACTGACAGATTCTATCTTGATACACACTGGATATCATTAGTATCAGTCCACACCCAACAAAAAGATGGAAGTCTGATCTAAATAGATCGGTGACGTGACTAACATCAAAGTGTGGAAGACAACTCATATATCCACTGTGGTATCTCAAGTCGAAGGACCATTATGCTCGTTCAACTCGAGAAGATTCCTATTGATGTTGGTGTAACATCTATTAGGAAATCTTCAGTGAGTCATTCAGTGTTTAACAAATAAACACATACATGTTTATACGATTCTCCTGAGACTCATGGTTCATTGGTTTAAACCATCGGATCAAGTCACGATATACGACATGTACTGGTCTCAACAGATTTTACTAACCGACCCGTATTAGTAAATCTTGACCAAGAACTTTATTTAAGGATATACTACTTATAGCAATGCTTCCCAATGTCAATTACAAACTACGTTGTAACTGCGTACTATATTATAAATCCTAGGGTCTTTGTCTAATATACACATATCACTAAATCAGATTTAGTTTCAATCTAATCTTAATTAGATATCTAATCACAGTTAGATCGAATATGTATATAAAAGACAAGAGGTGCTACCATTAAATAAGTAATATTATGAAAAAAATACATTATTCGTATTTATGAATCGGACATAAATACGATCTGGATTGGAACTCTGAGCACCAATCCTACCACATAGATCACAATTAACATGCCATAACCTACCATGCAATATATTTTGTGACTCAATAATATAAGCCGAAGATGTAGCTTTGTTATTATTAGTGTTGTGTCGATTGATAGTGTAACATCCCCCTCTCGAAGATGCTACCGGTAGGGAATAGACTGACCTATCCCCATGAGTCTCTGACTTTCTGACTATGATCATCACTACTAATTCCATCTCAAATCCAAAGCACAATGGACACCACCCAATTCAACATATAAAATGCATTTTAATACTCATAATTTTGTACTCAATAACATTACACTTCATGAATCTGTTAGGGACACCTTAACATACTCAATAACATTACACTTCATAACTTTGTTAGGGACACCTTAACTTATTACGCACATAATCTCTACTATACCAATGACTAGAACATGACTTTACTTTGACTATGACCGCACTGTACCTTTGACTTGATCTGATGGACCCAAACACTCTAGTGACAGCCTTCAGTATCCATTCTCTGGAGCTCGTCATCCGAATAATTCCTGCAAAATAAACAACACTAGAGTGGAGAGTTAGATCATTTGAACGACCTAGTGAGTGGACAGTTTAAAACAGGAATTAAAATGCTTTATGATAAATTCATTTTTCTAAAAATTAAAATCATCTCGAGAAAACTAATCCTTTCTAAAACTTTTTTCTTATCTGAGAGAAAATCTCTTTCTATAAATCTTTTCTGGAAACGTATTTTTTTCTATAAATCATTGAGACTTCTCATAAAACTGTTTCTTTTAAAAATCTTTAATAAAACTATCTTTTTTGAAAAATCATATATTTGTGATCTCTGAAAACTGTAGAAAACCTGATGCATGAGGGCGTTACACATTGATGTCCCCTCATACGCCTAAACTAGTGTCTTGGGGCGTTACGTATCGTCGTCCCCCAAACCACTAAACTAGAGCCAGGAGTGCTAATTAATGCCATTATCTTGACCCTAAACTAGGATCTAGGGGCATTATGTATCGCCATCCCCCTAGTCCTGAACTACATGTGCACACGTTATTAGATCCGTCAATTCTAAGTTACATCTGAGGTGAGTTTTTCCCCCATGCCTCCAAAAATCATAAAAAATCATGCTTTTAAAGTCAAAACTTTCTAAATCATTCTAATTCATAAAATAATTGGAAATCAACTCGGCTAACGCCCTGATGCACTTAAAAGTAAGTCTCAATTTAAAATAAATAAATAACTATCATCTTGAAAAGAAAATATCCATTCACTGATTAACCTCTATTACCTTTGATCATGGATGTGACTAGGAAGACTCATGTGAAAAAGCTAATCCGTCATGTATTCGAGTATGGTTAGCATATTTAAACTAAGAAACTAATCATGATCATAGATATAGTGGATGTTCATGCATGATGTATATGTTTCGGGATAGTTAACGTGTTTACTGAAGATGTTTACTTAACATTTATAAATACGCTAATATGCATAGGAATTCGTCTAAGCTTCTTGATTAAACTAAACTATTATCACCGTATGACGTATTATGCTCGTGACATAATGAGGTACGTCGATGTATGTTGAGATGAAATTTTTAGGGTGCCCTCTAACATCCTAAGCTGAAATTGAAATAAGATGAAACTAATCTTGCTGTGCGTCGTGACTCCAGGTCTTACGCCTCACGACGCTCATATGAATAGACTGAAATAGAGAGTATTTCATGTTTCGCGTCGTAATGCCAGGGTTGAGCGTCGTGAATCCTATTTGATCAAACTTGAGGCAGAGAGCACCTTCTGATTACACATCATAATGCTAAGTGTTCCACGTTGCGACTCCCACATGATCAGACCTGAGGCAGAGAGCATTCATATGTTCGGCGTCGCGATGTTAGCCTAATTTCAGGGCCAAATAGCAGTTCTTCATTGTCACTGCCCAAAATTATCCCTAACCACCATTTAGACTTCAACATCCATATATGTTATACCAACATTCCCGTTGGGAAGCGGCCGTGAGTGCGCAGCGAAAAATTAAAATTATTATGCCGCTTGACCTTTGCCCAATACCCTTTTTTTGTTATTATTCTACAAGCCTAGGCATGTTACTATATATTCTAAGCATAAAACTCATAAAACATGCAAAGAACATAAACCTAAACATGATAACTATCATAAGAACTCTAATTAAAATAAAGAAAGAAAAAGACTTACTTGAACCGAAGACTCCTCAGTCCTCCCTCCAATCTACAAGCTTTTCTTGAACTCAGCAAGCTCTTCCACGTTCCAAAGAGCCACCCAAGTGTGTGGCCTCCAAAGATTCACACACCAAATCCAAAACTCAACAGCAAGACTACGCCTCGAGTGTACAGGTATTTTGTCATTGGTGCTAACCTAAGCAAATACCTCAAAACTTTTAACTCGAGGTTCCTCTAGTCAATTAGACTTAAGGATCCTCAAAATATGTGGCTTACTCTTAAACTTTAGAGTTGCTCACTTATATAAACCCAAGATATGAAAGGTTTTGGTGTAAAAATTTGTGAAGAATTCTTTGGGTTTATATAGTGCTCCAAAGACAACAAAATTAATTAAGAATCTGATATGGGATAAAAGCTAATTTAATCTTAGCCATTGGATCTTAATTTAGTGGTTTAATGAGATTATAAAACCCTAAGAAAGAGTTTGGGCCGAATTGGAATTCAAAATAATTACTATTTACGTTACTATTCATATAAATAGTAATTTTTTTAATTCCAATTCCCAAAGTGCCCCTATCGTCATTCATCAATCCCTAAGCCACTATGAAACCTCATAAAAAGCTCTGTTCAATAATTAAACATATTGAACCATTTATGAACAATTCCTACAGCAATCATATATGCTGTTATATTTGTATTGTGCACTGTTAATCATTGATTTCGACTTTATTGTGTGTGACCTTTTAGGTTCCCCTCAAGTTGGACATGAAATGAATCATGATAATTTAATCGAACATAAATTATCCTCTGATCAGATGCTTATTTGATTTCAATGACCAAGGTTGACATCTAGCAACATGTCAAAGCCCCCAAATGAGAAGAAAAGATATATATAGTCATTTTGTATGCGATTTACATATGATACGGTCTCTCGCCTCACTGTATCCCCACCTATTGACCTAGGGTACCGAAAGTGTCTACCCATATGGTCAAAAGTATGATGTTGATAGTGTCATGAATCGTGCTAACCCAAAAATCTCACATGATTCTTCCGTTGTGGCCACAGTTTCAAGCACTGATCACACATATCAGCCCGCGAACTGGAATACTACATTTATAAGAAAATATTGTCCGAGAGAGTGGCGATTCTCTGTTTAATATTTACAAACTTCATGTGTTTCAACAAATGACCCAATCATACCCTTATGACCGGATCTTTTGAACCGGGGAAGGAGAATGTCAAAGTTATTTTATCCACACATAAGATTGTAAGGACTTCAAGTATACGGACTAGTCATATAATCGATACATGAAAGTTCTCACAGACACATGAGATAAACACTCCATATGAAAACTTTCGGCTGTCAGTTAAATGGACACGAGCAACTCATGCATCCATGTGATACACCAAGTTGACGGATCTCCGCTAGTAGCCAATGAGATCGGATACCCCACTTAAGGGCGGATCATATTATCATGCTAGTCTCTCCGCTTTGTGAACGCCCAGATTATTCACAAAACTATGACTAGGAACATTTAAGAGTAATGATTCTCATAAGGCATGGAAGCCATCGTCTTATTACTCCAAGGGCTTTATTTCAGTGTTGATGATTCATATAACTTATGTAAGACACGTATAATAAAGATTGTCATTTTATTAATTAATGAAAGTATTACAAATACATGTACATATAACCTATCCACAAGTTGGGTATAGGGCATATCTCTAACAATTCCATCATCAAGGCAACCCTCTAATCTCATAAATCTTAATTTAGCTCAATATCTAGGATTTCATAAATTTGGGCATTTCTTAATAAAATCAATTTCCTAGTTCATTATCCTCCTTAATGCAATTAGTAGTATGCCAACAACACTAACATAACATCATTTCATCAAAATTCCACAATCTAACTTTTAGGACAAGATTTCCTTACCTCAACTTACTTGATTTCCTTCACCAATTAAGTCTTCTAAGCTTGCTATTCCTCTTCTTAGCTTGTTGTGAGTTGATTTGCATTTGCTTCCTCTTTAAATTTGGTATGAAAATGGTTCCTCTCTTTCTCTCTTCCTTTCGCCCTTTCATGTTTTTTTCTTTTCAAATTTTAGAGATGAATGAATAGTGCCTCATAATTATACTAGGGGCCGATTTGTATAATGATTTAATGGTAAAAAAATTAAAAGTTTTGAGAATTCTCTAGATTAGTCCTCGGGTACTGTTCATCTAAATTTTTGAGCTGCTTTTCTAGCTTTATTCAGTTCCAAATTTAGGGAATCGTTCAACATGGAAGTTGTAGGTCTGAGTCTTAACTTTTTAAAGATATAAAATTCATAAAAATCATAGATCGTATGAATACTTATGGCTCAAATACTAAAGTTTTTACATAGTATAACATAAAAATTTTGTATCGGAATACAATTTATTTATCAAATATTCGAAAGGTAATCTATGAGTACATCACACTTGAACATGATTTATAACATAAATTATGCCACCCAAAACATAGTGGTCATTAGAATTACCGGGGTGTTACAGATAGTTATTACACTGAACTTGAAAATGCCCTCGGTGAGGTATCATTTTCCTATATAGATATCATTTTTGGACAGTACAAACTTGTCAGAAATAAATACAGGCTTAAAACCGTTCTTGCTAAGGAGTGAACCCAAAACTAAGTTCTTCCGAATATCAAAAACATGCAAAACATTCTTCAATGTAAGCTCCTTCTCGTATGTCATCTTCAGAACCACTGTGCCTTATCCAACCATTCTAGAGGTCAATGAGCTTCCCATAGTCAGATGATCGCACCATCGACCTTCTGATATGAGGAAAATATCCTACTATCTGCACAAATATGGCGAGTAGCCCCAGTGTCTATCCGCCATTATTTCAGGTTTCCAACCATGTTGGCTTCAGTTACAACTGCTGAGAGGTTCAACTCAGAGATCTCATCAGATAATTGATCATCTTCAGTGATATGAGCCTTATTTTTATTCTTGCTTTGTCGTGAGACTTATTCTTTCTATAATCCTTCGTCATGTAACCGTTTTTCCCATAAACGTAGCACTTTCTCTTGAACTTCTTATTTGCTTGGGAAGAATCATCTCCACTATTCTTTCTCTTTTTACTTCATGTTGTCTTCTTTGATTCTCAATCGAACTCCAAGATCTTTAAGAGTCACATGATTTTTATTGTGTTTGAGATAGCTTCTGAAGTCCTTCCATGATAGAGGTAACATTTCAATTATTATGGTAACTTAAAATATCTCGCAGAGTTTCATTTCCTTATCCAATATTTCATGAAAGATTAACTATAGTTGGGTGTTCACCCAACGAAGACATTACCGTCCTAGAGTCTATCATTTTGTAGTCCAAGAATCTAACTACGATAAATTTCTTCTATTCGACATCATCTGTTTTGTACTTATTCTCTAGAGATTCTCAGAGGATCTTCGCAGAAGTCATGCCTTGGTATACATTGTATAGAGTATTGTTAAGTCCTCCCAAAAGGTAGTTCTTGCACAAGAAATCTATGACTCAACTCACAGTTGCTTGGCTATTTCTGTTTCTCCCTCCACAGGACCCGGATGGTCTTCTTTGAGATATTTAGCCAACTACAGTTTTTTCAGGTAAAACAGTATTTTATTGTACTGTTGTTTGAAATTTTCTCCACTAAATTTATTCGGTTTCTCTCCATGAGCAACCGAAACTGTGATATTTCCACTAATCATGTGTAACCGAAAATTTTACAGTAATCAATTAGTCTATAAGATAAATCACCGAATAATCAACTATATGATCTTGTTTATGTGTTACACTAAGAGTTCACTTGTTTTTATCTTGGACAGTAGTACCAAATAACACAAGCCATTGAATTTATGACTAAAATTTCTTATGATAGGTGAATAAAGGAAAATTCTCAGAGGACAATGGGGGTATGGTGTAACCACTTAAATTCCTACCCATTTAGGCTCTTATCATATTGTTGACAGAATTTCCTTAATTATTTTCTCAATAGAATATCTTAGGCGTTCAATCATAGTGCTACACTTCAATTCACAAGTATAATGATGTTCTAATATATGTGTATATATATAAATTCAATCAAGTTTGGATGAAATTACTTGTTTATAACTACACTTTTAACTCTCAACCAAGTATGCAACAAACAATCAAAAAGTAATTTTCAACTTTATCATATTATAGACTAGGTGTATGCTTGTGATAATTGGATACCCTAATATTAACTTAAACCTATACTACTAAGTTTACAAATTCAGCATATGATTTTACTAAGTTAATATTACTACATGTATTCTATGGTACCAAATTCCATAGCAATAACATGTATATCATATGATAATTATCAAGATAATATAGATTGATCTAAATCTATGTTATTATTTTAAATCTAAAAAATTCTAGGATTGATTTGCGTTAGTGTCACGTTCGTTCATCTATTCGAACGAAGCTTTCCAGTGAGTTCACGTTCGTGTAGCATTTGAAAACGCATTCGAACGAAACTTTCCAGAAGACTTGCATTCGAGTTGCGTTTGAAGACGCGTTCGAACGAAACTACGAAATATAGGATTTTTTTCCTTATGCGTTCGTCGAGCGTTCGAACGCCCTTACGTAATTTTCATGCATATAACACATTTTCCAGGAAGAAGAACATTAAATCATGCACAATTCAGAGTTAACAACACATGTAAATTAATAAGTTCTTAAGATTGTTGGATATAATGTGTTATTACTCAATATTGACATGTATTATACAATCAAGTTTTCCAGAATCAAGTTTTCCAGAATTACTTTGTTGTTTCTTGTAAAAGGGGCTCTCCTTTCTACAAGAACTTGAACAATGACAAAAATAATGAAAACTCTATTGGTTATGAAAAACCTTATACTTCCTAATATGCCTAAGACTTGTATTATAATCTATGAAGAAAATTCAGTGAACAAAAATGAGAATCCAGTGCCTTATTTATAGATATGAAGGGTTGTCTTTGAAAATGTACCCTTATGTCAATGAATGCAATTCTTTAGGAGTTATAACCCTTTTATAGAATCTTTTCACCTTAAGTTTATGTTCTTTCTCTTTAAAGAACATATCATTCCCTTTAAACCCAAAGGTTTAGTCTTTTCACTTAAGGATTATATCATTTCATTTCTTATATATACACTATAATTGGAATTTTCCCTACAGTTTCTAAATAAGTAATCAAATAAGTATTTAAAGAATAAAATTAGATGAGTCTTTTGGAGTTGCTTTAAATAAATTTGAAGAGTTTTTTAAAGTTGTTAGAAAATCAGCTGTTCTAGCAACCCAAATATTAATTTACATATACAATTCGAAATCTCATTTTCCTTCTTGTCGTTTCACACGCATTTATAATTTATAGCTCCATTATATTTATCGACTATTCCAAAATATTGGAAAACATTATTTATTTTTGGAAAGTCCATTTGATATGAGAGGGATGTGTTACCATATATAACAAGTTAGCTTCATGATCTGCACAATAATTTTTTTGCCTCCCCGAGAAAATTGCACCCAATTTATTTTGGTATTGCACCAAGTCTCCATCTGTTAATGGATGTATATATACTTAATAATTGTGGAAAATAACCTGATGTGCTGTCGAAATCAGGATACAAGTGTTTAGCTTAGCTTAGTTTTAGTACGTAACACTACTGTCAAAAGGCTACCATACAATTTATTAACGTATCTAGGGCTGTATATAAAGATTGAAAGCGATCAGTTTAGTTTTGTAATTGAAAATCGAGATAGGTTCTGATTCTTATACACCTTCAAGGGATATCTGTAATCTTATGGAATTAAAAATCTAACAATAATAATTTAAGATAAATCATAATTATTGTTTCTATACTTAAAAGTATACACTCTTAAATCTAATCAAGTTACACATTGTTAATCTATACAATAATGAAAGAGCTGAACATAAACAATGAAATAAAATCCTGTATAAAATATGTAAAACAAGTTTAATGTAAAGTTTTCAAAATTCATGATTATGAGATATTTATTTTGAAAATTTTAAATTTTGTAATAATTGAATTATATTTGATAATTAATTTATATTTTTAAATTTAATAAGTATTGAAATTTGATTTCAATACAAATATTAATTCAAAATATATGTTACAAATTTCACATGGTGGATTTGTGAATTTAATGTGTCTTGTATTAACACATTAAATTAAATAAACTTTATTGTTAAAAGGCTAGGGTGGCCGAAAATTATAGCTAAGAGTTGAAGGATTATTTTGTAATTTTGAATTACAACTTAATTACCAAAACCCTTGAGTATATAAAGATAAAGAGTTGTCTTATTAAGGTTGATATTATTGTCAGTTGAATGAGTGACGAACACATATTGTTCTGTAAACTATATTCGAACGTGATAACGACCGCAATTCGAATGTGAAGTTGCTGAAAGGTTTCGTTCGAACGCTAAGACGAATGCAAATTGAACGTGAAGACATTGGAAGGTTTTATTCAAATGCTCTGATCAACATGACAAAAACGTGAGCTCTAAAATCTCCATCCAATCACACAGACCAAGCTCTGAAATCTTCATCCAATTGACTCACTCATAAAGTGGTTCTTTACTCCCAAGTATAAGAGTGTCGAAGTAATAAAATAACCTGATAAGTCTAGGGTCAATCCATAGGGAATAAATTTAGTAAAACAAAATAACAATTCAAGTGAAATAAAAATATTGGATTTGTTTAAAGTAATGGAAAATTTTAAATTGAACTGCAACAATAAATTAAAATATTTGGGCTAGGAGATCCACTATTAATATTTCAAATATAGAGAAATCTTACTTTTTATAATTTACAAATTGTCATTATTATCCAGTTAATTTACTTCAGGAATTAATTATGCCAAAACATATAACATTTGTCTATAACAAGTCCAGTTAGGTACTTAATTATGCCAAATAAATAAAATCATCCATAAAGGCGGCAACAAAATTTGTCAATAATTAATCCAGATTTAAATTACTTATTCATATTTCAATTTATATATTATAATATAAATAATATTAATCTATATTTTCATATTAAGAGCTTCACTCTTTACCTCAGTAAGATGAAATTAGCTACTCATGATCTGAAGAAAAACATGCATAATTTTATTACCGAAAGAAAAATAAATTACAATAAAGCTTAAAAAATAAAAGACACAAGACACTCTCTCTCAAATTCTACAAGATAACTTTGAAAGAAAGCATGAAGGAAATGAGATGTGAGCACCTCTATTTATAATAGAAGTTCTCATCTCTCAATTATTAATTATAATTTTCCAAATCAAATACAAACAACAAACTTTTACTAATATATTTTTTTCTTTTTCCTTTTTTGACTTTTTTTTTTATTTTCTGTTGATAATTTTGCAAACATGATCACAATCCACCTAAAGTGGATTATGACATTTCAACTTTTATTTTTTTATTTTTTTACTTTATATATATTTTTTATTTTTTACTTTATGTAACATCCACAATCCGGAGATACTATCGGCAGGTAATAGGCCGTCCTATTCCTCTGAACCTCTATTTTTCTAACTGCTAATCTTGTTTCATATATATACACACTCATGCATGGAACCAATGCCTAACTATATCATCGTAAATGCATAACACTTTTATACTAAATACTCAAATTTTGTATACAATACAACTCTGACAGTGATACTTATAATGCATTACATATGCAATCTTTGTTGTATGACACATGATATACCCTACCTCTGACTGAACTGGACTCTATCTTTTACTTGACCTGATGGACCGAATACCCTAGTGACTGCCATCAGTATCCATCATCTCGAGCTCGTCTTTTGGGTAAACCTGTAAAACAAAACACTGGGAGTGGGGAATAAGATCATTTGAATGATCTAAGTGAATTGATGATTAAAACAAAACTAATGTGCTTTTACGAAAACTCTTGGTTCTAAAACTGTAACAGTCACCATAAACCATCTTTTTTTTCTGAAAACTCTTTTCTTATCTGAAAGCATAACTTTTTCTGTAAAACTCTAAGTCTTACTGTAAAACTAAAATTTTCTTTCTAAAACTCTTTTATAAGGCTATCATTTCTGAATCTGTATTTCTGAAAACCTTTTTCTCTGAAAAACTGTCATTGGAATCTGTCTCTGAAAAACCTGACGCATGGGGGCGTTACATATCGTTGTCCCCTCATACGCCTAACTAGTGCCAGGAGTGAAAATCCATGATATTTGGGCGTTACGTATCACCATCCCCCAAAGCATGCCACTACCTATCCCTGAAACTAGTGGTCTTGTGGGGTTACGTATCGCCGTCCCCCAAGACACTGAACTAGAACTGGAGGTGCAGATCTATGCTACCCTCCAGACTCTAAATCTAAGATCTAGGGGCATCTGTCATCCCTAGTCCTGAACTGCGTGTGCACACGATATTTGAGTCTGTCAATTTCGTATCTGATCAAGTTGCATGCTGAGGTGGGTTTTCCCTTATGTCTCAAAAAATCAACCCATATCATACTTTTAAAACCATGATTTCTCCAAAGATTCTCATTTATGAAACAACTGAAAAGAAGTTTGGCTATCGCCCTACTGTGCGTAAAAGTAAGTCTTAATAAAAAAAAACAACCAAACAATTAAAATCAACTTTTAAAAGAAAAGTATCCACTCACAGATTTGGAGTCCCGCTAGCCTTACTTCACTTCGCCGAAGAAATTTGAGGTTCATGTGATGACCTTTAATGGGAAACTTAATTAGAATATATATCGTAGAATACACTTCGAAACTATCGTCTCTATATGATGTTCTACGTTTGTGCTATGGTAAATTACGTGTATATAAGATGATACGAAGCCTTTCGTATCCTGAGTTGAAACTGGATTGGCTAAAAATTTATCCTGAGAAATGGTCACGCGTCGCGACGCTCACATGGGTAGGGTTGAGGCAGCAGAATTCCCTTGTAACAATCCAGAACTGATTCAGAGGCAACTTTCCAGTAAGCGTCGCGACGTTAGGCCAATTTCAGAGCCTAACAACCACTTTCCAAAGCCAATGCTCAACAATCCTCATACCATCACTTTAACATCTTCTATAGGTACTTCTCTAAACTTTTATATCAATACACTAAAAGCATAATCAATCCCAAACATTTATATGTCAATTTATCCACCTCAAAATACAAGAAATATATACACTCACAAGGACCTCAATTCATGTTAATATTATCATAACACTCTCAAAAATGAATGCAAACAACTAATTCAAAGTCAATTTGACAATTCCAAATTCTAGGGTTTATAAGGTGCGAATTGGGGCTCTAGTTTCCTTATCCAAAACTAATAAATAAAGAAAGAAATGGAGTTAGAAGCTTATTTTGTGTGCTAAGAACTTGAGAATCATCACTTGTTGCACCTAAAATGGCTTGAGGAAGAAGAATAATAAGATTTGAGAAAATCCTCCATGGTTGCTCACATTTTTGCCTTAGAGGAGATGAATGAATAGTGTCATTTATATAGGCAAGGGGTTGATTTGTGTGCAATGAAATGAGTTGTTAAAATTCTGCCACCTCACTAATTTCTAGTCTATTCTCGAAATCGCTATAGCAGCTGCGGAAATCTCGATTTTTAACTTGTTTCTGATTTGATTTTGGAAAAATATCCACGCGAAAGTTGTAGGTCTTGATCTTAGCTTTATGACGATATAATGTTCATAAAAATACGAGATCATATGAAAAATTTAAAATCGGATTACTAAAGGATATTTTGGATGGGACGTAAGCCAAGTTCCGCGTCGGAATTTCAAGGAATTTACCGAATGTCCCAAATGTCATTTTATGAGCACTTACTTGCTCGAATATGATTTATATCAAGTATTATACCTTCGAAAATGTAACAGTCGTCAGCCTCTAGTAACGTACAAGTTGTCGGGGTCACCGGATGTTACACTTTATTTTCTAATAATTAAAATTACATGCAACACACATTGACGTCTTCACCAATTTCGACCTTGAAAACCTCAGAAATAGAAACTCTTGTAAACATCAGAGTTGTAGATATTTGAGTCTTCTTTCATCTGGAACTTGAATCACCTCAATCAGATATTGGAGGAAAAGGTTATGACCAAATTATGAAAATTACGCAAATTTGAAATTTCCGAAATTGTACACTGTTAGAACGCCCTTTCAAGTTTCCAGCCTCCAAAATTCAAATGTCACGTCCATTTTTCTAGTTATGCATCCAATGTATTATTTCACCTACACAAGAAATAAAAATCACAATAAAAATATATAAAACAAAAATTTAATTATTATTTTACAAATTTGCTAATTTAAGAGGATTAATGAAATTATAAGTGTAAAAAGTACGTGTCTAAAATCAGCTTCTACGCCAAGGCCTAGATCAGCATCCTCATATGCTTTTTGATTAGTTTCTCTTTTATTAAGTGTATAATTTTTTAATGTTCATCACACCCCCAACCAGCTAATTACTAGTCCCTAGTAATTTTAAGCGTAAACTTTTAAAAAAAATTCTTATCCAAGTCAGTAATTGTTTTATTTCTTTCTAAATTATAAAATAAGTAAATTCTCTTGTACTTTTTATCCTTCTCTATACACACATAAAATAAGGTATCAATCAATTCATTGTTCTCACAATATTCACAAGTCTTGTTGAAAAGAGAGTAATATTTTTGTCCTTAAATTATATTAGAGTTCACACCTTTTTGGCAATGGAAGTTTATTTATAAATGCAAAAGTTGATTTTTTTTTTGTGGTAATAATATATCTTCAATCCTTGTAGCGAGCTTTGGGCCAGTGACTCCCAAACTAGTTGGTTTTAGGGCACTAGGTGTTAAGACACCCCTACGGACTTAATTGCTCGGATCTCGGATATTAAAAATAAAATGTGTCTGATTTCCTTAAGCTTTCTTTTTAACCCATGTAACGAGATTTGGGTCAGTGACTCCCAAACCAGTTGGTTTTAGGGCACTAGGTGTTAGACACCCCTATGGACTTAATTGCTTGAGTTAGAGAGGCTACAAAATTGAACTTAATTCACACACTTTTTTGTTACAAACTCAAGCTCTATCGTTTTACGTGAACAATCACTGCTTACCGAGGCAAGATGTTTCGTTACTAAGTAAAAGCTTGATTATTATCAATTTTTTTAATTAAACTAACTGAAGCTCTATCGTTTTACGCGAACAATCACTGCTTGCTGAGGCAAGATGTCCGATTACTAAGTAAAATCATGGTTAGTTTTTTTTGAATAAAAATACAAATTCTATTGCCTTTAGGTGCTACCTCCAACAAACTAGAGAACTGAATATTACAAAATTTTCACTTACAACCCATGTTCATATGTTACCGTGTATGTTGATAATATCTGTCAAATGAACATATGAAGATCAAATTTAATCAATATTATGGAGAATCCAAAATTTTAAATGATTCAAAAGGAAAGAAACAAAAATAACTTATTAAGAATTAAATTTAGATACGTCTCAGGAGCAGAAACTCCTTACACTGCCATCTCCGAACAATAGTTCCACTTGGTTAGTCAAAAATTTATTGTTAGTTTGTATGGAGTATTTTTTTTTGAAAACACAAAATAAAATCAAAACAAAATATTTTTTTTACACACAAAATAACAACAAAGCAAAAACACCATATTTTTTTTTTTATAAAACAACAACATAAAAACAAAATTTTTTTTTTTTAAGAAAAACACAACAATGAAACATAAAAATGAAAACTATCTAGTCAATTATCCCATTGTAACATCCCCCTCCTCAGAGATACTACCGGCAGGGAATAGGCCACCATATCCCCCTGAGCCTCTGACTTTCTGACTCTGACCAACACTATTAAACTCATCTCAAACATAAACTTATGTATAAGGACCATTGTCCATCTCAGTAACATGGAATGCATCTCAAATACTCATACTATGTACTCCACAGTACTTCACATTACAACTCTGATAATGGACACATTAGCATTTTACAATGACTTATAGAATTCAATGTATGAAATGCAACTTTTACTTTGACACTGACAATACTTAGACTCTGTACACAATCTGGTGGACTCAAACACCCAAATGACTGCCATCAGTATCCATCCTCTCAAGCTCGTCCTCCGAGTATACCTGTAAAATAAAAATATTGGGAGTGGGGAGGGTTAGATCGTTTGAACGACCTAATGAGTTGACAGTTTAAAACGAAAACTGAAATACTTTACAAAACATTCATTTGTTCTAAAATCAAAATCATCTTCGAGAAAATAAATCTTTTCTGAAATCTCTTTCGGGTATGTGAAAACAATATCTTTCTATGAAACGTTTCTGAAAACTCTTTACTGTTTGTAAAACTCTGAACTTTTCTGGAATACTAAGTTCTCTTGAAAAACTATTTTATAAAACTTATCTTTTCTGAAAATCATATCTCCGAAAATCTTGTCTCTGAAAATCATAGGTCTGAAATATGTCTCTGAAAACCTGATGTATGAGGGTGTTACGTCTCGTCGTCCCCCCATACGCCTAAACTGAAAACCATATCTCTGAAAAACCTGACGTATGAGGGCGTTATATCTCACCGTCCTCCCATACGCCTAATCTGGTGGTCTTGGGGCATTACGTCTCACCATCCCCGAAGTCACTGAACTTGAGTCGTGGGTGCGGATCTATGTTACCCTCCTGACTCTGAATTTGGGGTCTAGGGGCGTTACGTCTCACCGTCCCCCTAGCCCCGAATCTAGGATCTAGGGGCATCTTTCATCCCTAGACCTGAGCTACGTATGCACACGTTCTCTGAGTTCGTCAATTCCATATATGTATCAAGTTACATCTGAGGTGGGTTTTTCCCCCATGCCTCCAAAAATCACAAAATCATGCTTTTAAAATCATCATTTTCTAAAACATTTTTTCAAAGCATTTTTCTTCTTAAAACCTTTGGAAATAAGCTTGGCTAACGCCCTAAATGTGAAAAAGTAAGTTTCATCTCGAAAACATATAAGTAAACACAAGTTGAGAAAAGAGTCAACTCATAGATTTTAGGATCTGACTGGTACTACTTCGCTTCATCGAAGGAAATTATGGTTTATGTCGATAACCTATAGTCAAGAAACTTGATTAGAATACAAGTCGTGGAATATACCTCGGAACTATTATCACTATATGATGTACTGTGCTTGTGACACGATATATTTTGTTTATGAATGCTAATATGAAACCCTTAGAATACCATCTAACTTCCTAGGATGAAACTGAAATGATATGAAACTATTTATGTCTCGCGTCGCGACCCCAAGTCTGGCGCGTCGTGACGTCCACAAGATCAGACACGAGGCAGAGCCTCCACTTGGTACGAGTCGCGACATTGGATGTTGAACATCGCGACGCTTACCTGACTAGTCCCGAGGCAGAGAGCTTCTTCTTACTCCGCGTCGTGACGCCAAGTGGTGAGCATCGCTATGCCCACTCAAACAGAATCGAGGTAGAAAACTCTTCTCTGTTACGCATCGCGACACAAGTCTATTAGCGTCCCGACACTAACTCAGTTTCAGGGCCAAGTATCAACTTCTAAAAGACAATACTCAAGCAATCCCCACTATTATACTAACCCTTCATATATGCATTTCTCCAAACTTTAATATTGATAAACAAGAAAAAATTTTAACCCCCAACCATTTATATACCATTAAATCTCGAAGTATAATCCCTCTAATACATCAATACATACAATGGCTTCATTTCATCATAATATTATTAAAACACTTCTCAAATGCACACTAATAACACTTACAAAGCCAATTAAACCAATCTCATTCCTAGGGTTTGCAAGGCGCGAATTTTGGAGCTTTGGTTTCTTTGCCCTAAAATTGAAAAATAAAGAAAGAAAATAGAATAGAGAGCTTATTTTTCATGAAAGAATCTTGGCACCATCACTTGTTACTTCAAAATGTTGAAGAAATGAAGAAGAAAATGGCTTATTTCTAAGAGAGAATGAAGAGCATTTCACATTTCTTGGCTTAGAAAGAGGGATGATGAATAGTGCTCTATTTATAGAGAAAGAGGCTAATTTTTGTGATGAAATGAGTGGCCAAGATTGTGCCACATCACCTCATTCTAGATCTCACTCGAAATCTACTATAGCAGTCATGGAAATTCTGATTGTTGACCTTCGTCTGGTTCGAATTTGGAAAACTGTTCAATACGAAAGTTGTAGGTATCGGTCCTAGCTTTCCGAAAATATAAAGTTCATAAAAATCAGAGATCATACGAACAAGTTAGAGCCCAAATACTAAGACTGAATTCTGTATCGGAACTGCGAGGAATTCATCAATGTCCAAAAAGTAATTCATGAGCATATATATGCTTGAACATGATTTATATCATGTATCATGCCTCCCATAACATTAACGTAATAGTTGTCGAAATTACCAGGTGTTACACCCATCCCACAACCAAATTGAGATATTGTCCCCAATGTCTGAATAAGAAGAAACATAGTTTAGAAGACATCATCCAGTTAGTGTGGAATTGAGAATTGAATCTATGACTATTTAAAATAAAAATTATAGATTAAGATCAAAATCCACTCTACACTTCTTGCCACGATCATTATCAGACCAGTTCAACTTGGAAAGAATATGGTCGATTTTTGGTTCATAAGCTAAGAGTTGATCAATTAATTCATCAGTTTTTCTTGTAGTTAGAACGATATCCTTTATCGGTTTCGAAATGAACCCAAGTCTTCTAGAATCCCTAAGAAATACATAAGGAAAATAAAACAAGTTATCAACATTAAGTAGTCCAATGGGTTTTTGGTGAATGTTCAAGTTCGCCCATAATGCAACTGTGAATATTTCTTCCAGTATGCCAAGCCCACCTGGTAAAGTAATAAAAGCATCAGCATGATTAATCATTTCAATAAGTCTTTCAGACATATTTGAGACAATGCTTTCTTCTTCATTTGATTTTCCGATGAGGTTTCTGTCTGCCAAAGGTTTTGGAATGATCCCCAAAACTTGATTGCCACATTCTTGTACGGCTTTTGAAACACATCCCATCAATCCAAGATTGCCACCACCATATACTAAGTGCATGTTTCTTTCCACCATAACTCCACCCAATTCTTTTACAGCTTCAACAAATTCTGGTTTAGTTCCAGAGCTAGTTCCATAAAATACACAGATATTAATGACTCGTCTTCTTGAAGTTGTCTCTATTTTTCTCTCTCTCTCTTCTCTGGATGTGTTGAAGAGATAAATGACGAGCTGTATTTATGGAGCCTTAAAAGGGTGAGTAATAAAAATACTAGTACTTGAAAAATGACAATTGTCATATGAATAGTAAAATAGATCGTAAAAGTCATAAAATTTAGACATTGTCGGCAAAATAAATAAAGGAAATCAAAATAGTAAATTAAAGTAAATCAAAACAGTAATTTAAAGTAAAGGAAATCAAAGCAATAAATCGAAATAATATGTACTGGTAGTTGTGATTGTGGCCCATATCTTCCTCTTATTTTACGTCCAGTAATGACTTGAACGCCCTCTATGGGTCGGGGATATGCTTCCCATCTAATTTTCTTATAAATTGGCAAACAAGGTCTTTTAAAGTCAGATTCCTGATATTGTATTGTTATCTTTCTTTTTCAAATTATGTATATAAGTTGCGAATCAATCTATCAAATCCATTAGGATGCGTCTATTTATTTTTTATTCATCTTTTAATCGTTTTAGTTATTTATTTCGTATGAGAGTCGTTCATGGATGCATGTTGTGGCTTTGAATAAAATGGAAAATGTGTCGCCTCTTGTGGTATATAGGATGGAAACCCAGACATAAATTCCGTAACCGAATCCGAACAGACGGTAGTGCGGTCTGTACTTGGGATACAACTCCACGTACCACTTGAGCAAACGGCGTATATTTTATTTTATGTTGTTTGATTCGTTTATTATCCGTTATTTAAATTATGCATGTTATTTGTTTGTGTAATGATGAGATAAAGCGTATGGGCTTAGTAAGTTGGATTAAAGGTCCTTCATTTCGAGGGGTTAAAATCCTTTACCACGATGCTTTGCCACGCCGGATGACGTATATTCGGTTGAATGTAAGATGTGTTCAATCGGGTATACAAAGTCCGATATCGTTGTCTTTATTTTTATATGCATTATGTCATTAGCGTATGGGCTTAGTAAGTTGGATTAAAGGTCCTTCGTTTCGAGGGGTTAAAATCCTTTACCACGATGTTTCACCGCGCCGGATGACGTATATTCGGTTGAATGTAAGATGTGTTCAATAAGGTATACAAAGTCTGATATCGTTGTCTTTATTTTTATATGCATTATGTCATTAGCGCATGGGCTTAGTAAGTTGGATTAAAGGTCCTCCGTTTCGAGGGGTTAAAATCATTTACCACGATGCTTCGCCGCGCCGGATGACGTATATTCGGTTGAATGTAAGATGTGTTCAATCGGGTATACAAAGTCCGATATCGTTGTCTTTATTTTTATATGCATTATGTCATTAGCGCATGGGCTTAGTAAGTTGGATTAAAGGTCCTCCGTTTCGAGGGGTTAAAATCATTTACCACGATGCTTCGCCGCGCCGGATGACGTATATTCGGTTGAATGTAAGATGTGTTCAATCGGGTATACAAAGTCCGATATCGTTGTCTTTATTTTTATATGCATTATGTTATTAGCGCATGGGCTTAGTAAGTTGGATTAAAGGTCCTCCATTTCGAGGGGTTAAAATCATTTACCACGATGTTTTGCCGCGCCTTGTAGCCCGTTATTATTTATTAGGTGTCATCTATTCATTTGTTCACGTATGTGTCACGTTGTTTATTATTTTTTTGAGGTCACTGATGTAACCCCGTTCGAACGCGTTTCAGAACACCGCACGAATGCATATTTTCTGTCTCAGTACGTTCGAACGCATTATCAAACGCTATACGAACGCGAACCTTCTGTTTACCGTTCGAACGCGTTTTCGAACGCTACACGAACGCGCACACACTGAACTGAGCCATTTTCATCACATGTCATGCATAATTATTTCTTAGGTGATTTCTCTTGTATCATGTAATCAATCATACTATTTGTATTCCTGCATTTATTTATTTGATATATTCATAAGATGGTATTCAAGCATGATTTAGCCCATTTAGTTGTTCATTTTCAAGCATGATTAGTCATTTATTTTGCGTTTGGGATTTGCATTATGTTTAGGTTGTTCTTTGTTTTCGGCATTATATGATCGAAGTATGTTCATGAGATTGCCGTGTGCTATTCCATGTTCGCCGTTATTCCAATTTGCTTCTATGCATGATTGTATAATTATTATCTACTGGCATGCCTATGATCGAATGTAATGTGCTTATGACATTTATACTAGCCGTATTTATCTCTATGCATGCAAATTTGGACATAGATTATATGCAAATAGATTGTATGCAAATTGGGACATAGATTAAATGCAAATAGGTTGTATGCAAATCTGGACATAGGTTATATGCAAACTTAGATATGAGCCTTGTATTTATGCATGCGAACTTAGGAGTAAATTATCCTTGGAAATAAATGTTGCTTAGGCTTGGTTGAATTATTGCACAAATCATTTTATTACAAGTGGCATAAGTAAGGGACCATTCTGAACCCAATGGTTTGAGGTCTTCCCTTGCGAGGGGTGAGTGCGGTCTTAAATCTTTGTCCCGGTTCACACCGGGTGGCGACTCCATCATTCTCCGGTTTAGTCCCCCGCGGGCTACTCCGTACTCCCAACTAGGCCGCGAGCCCAGAACAGCATACATCGCCCAGTTTCTGTGTTCCCACACTTCCCTGAATATGTTCTTCCAAAATTGGTTCTATTAGTTCCATGTTCTCATTTTCACAGTCCTAATTGTATGGTTGCTTGTACATATTAAAAACATTAAGCTCCAACGTCATATTGCCAAAGGATAAATTCATGATTCCATTCCTACAATTAATTAAAGCATTAGTTGTTGCTAAAAATGGGTGACCAAGTACTACATGAACTGGTTTGTAACTGTTTGCTACAGGTTGTGTTTCTAAGACAATAAAATCCACATGATATATGAATTTATTGACTTGTAATAACATATTTTCCACAATTCCTTTCGGTACTTTAACTGATCTATCGGTAAGTAAAAGAGTAGTTGAAGTTGGTTTTAACTCGCCAATATTAAGTTGTTGGTAAATCAAAAATAGAAGCAAATTGACACTGGCTTCAAGATCAAACAATACATGTTCAATTTTATGATTTCCAATAATACATGAAATAGTTGGACAATCAGGGTCTTTGTATTTTAATGCATTATTGGTTGAAAGATGGAACTTACATGTTCAGCTATAAAAGCTTTCTTTCTTACTTGATGTATTCTTTTAACAGTGCACAAGTCTTTCAGAAATTTGGCATAAGATGGTATATGTTGGTATATGTTGGATGACATCTAACAAAGGAATATTGACCTTCACTTGTTTGAATATTTCATAAATCTCTAGGGAATGGTTCAATTTCTTTATTTTTAATGCTTGAGGAAATTGAGGTGCATGAGAAAAATTGTTATCATCAACGATGGATAATGGTTCATCAACACTCTGAATCTGATTTATTTTCAGCTTTGGGAGGTTCAAGAATAGGTTTGTGGATGACCTTACCACTGCGAAGAGTGATAACATAATTGACTTGGTCTATATATTGACTACCATAACTACCTTCGTGAGGGTTTTGATGAATCTTGGGGTTTGGCGGTGGTTGTGCAGGACACTTCCCTTTCTCATTAATAGTCAATGCAGATGTGATTTTGGAGAAAGTGTCTTTCAGATCAATCAATGTTTGCAAATTTTGGTTATTGATGGCTTCCTGTTTCTCAATGAATGCATGCAAGGTATCTTCAAGGGTTTTCCTAGGCGGTGGGTCATATGGTACATAATTCTGGGAATTCTGGAAATTCGGTTATATTTGGGGAGGTTGTTGCAATGGTTGTGCTTCGTTATCATTCCTCCAATTGAAGTTTGGATGATTTCTCCAACCATAATTATAGGTTTGGGAATATGGGTTTGGATTTGGTCTGTTAAAAGTGTTTATGGAACTGTTGGCCATGTAGACATTTTTGCAGGGCTGGAAAGGTTGGACAAACTTGTGTGACATGTTCATTTGAATTATAGATTTGACAAATTGACTTGACATGATCACTATTCCTTGTTTCTAATTCCTCAATTTTTTTAGCTAAAGATGCATACTTAGCAGAAAGGTCATAGTCTCCCCTAAGGTTAAACATACCTCTATCAGATGGCTGCAGTTTTACAGACGACTCATAAATGCCAATTGTGTCCCATTGTTGTGCATTCTCTGCTATGTGTTCTAGGAGATCTAGTGCATCTTCGGGTTTTTTATCCATAATCTCACTATTACACATCATTTCCACTATCTGTCTATCTTAAGGTGTTAAACCCTCGTAGAAGTATGAAACCAGCCTCCATATTTCAAATTCGTGATGTGGACAAACATTTAACATCTCTTTAAATCTCTCCCAACATTGGTAAAGTGTTTGCCCCGACTCTTATGTGAAAGTTGTGATTCTCCTCTTAAAGGAGTTTGTCATGTGAGGGAGAAATAATTTTTATAGAAATTATTCTTGCAAATCATCCCATGTTCTAATGGATCCCGACCTAAGGTTTTGCAGTCAAATTTTAGCTTTATCCTTTAAAGAAAATGGAAAAAACTTGAGTAGAATTATATTCATGTAGAATTATATTCATGTTGCAATTTTGATATGTGCAAGTATTGCTTACCTTTTTGAATTCCCACAAGTGTTTATAAGGATTTTCTGATTCAAGACCATAAAATGTGGATAAAAGTTGGATGATACCTGGTTTGAAATTGAAACGTGGTGCATCTGGGGGAAAGTAATGCATGATAGTGTCCTAGGATAATTAAGATCGCCATGTTGAGACTCACGTTCTACCTGATCAACTGGATTTTCATCTCGGCCAAGTGGATTTTCATTTCGATTCTCGTCCATTTTGACTGATGATGAAGGTGATGAAGACGTTTTATTCAATCTACCACTAGATGATCGAGATCAATATTTCGTGTAATCTAAATGCAAACTATATGTTAAAATTTACAAATGCAATACTAAAAAAAAAGTAAAAAAAGTAAAAATAAATGACAAAAGAAATACAAAATAAAAAATAAAAAGAAAAGAAAATGAAAATGAAAGGAAAAAATACAAGGACGTTAAATTATTATTCTATCTACAAAATTATATTCCTCGGCAATGGCGCCAAAAACTTGCACACTCACAAATTGGTTCTTTACTCCCAAGCATAAGAGTGTCGAAGTAATAAAATAACCCGATAAGTCTGGGATCGATCCACAGGGAATAAATTTAGTCAAACAAAATAACAATTCGGGTGAACTAAAAATGTTGGATTTGTTTGAAGTGATGGAAAATTTTAAATTAAACTGCAACAATAAATTAAAATATTGGGGATAGAAGATCCACTCTTAGTATTTCAAATATAAAGAAATCTTACTTTTTATAATATTCAAATTTTCATTATTAACCAATTAATTTACTTCATGAATTAATTAGGCCAAAACATATAAAACTAGCCATAAAGGTGGTGATAATATTTATCTATAACAAGCCCAGTTAGGTACTCAATTATACAAAACAAATAAAACTAGTCATAAAGATGGTAACAAAGTTTGTCAATAATTAATCCAGATTTAAATTACATTTCATATTACAGTTCATATATTATAATATAAATAATATTAATCTATATTTTCATATTAAGAGCTTCACTCTTTACCCCAGTAAGAAGAAATTAGCTACTTATGATTTGAAGAAAAACATGCATAATTTTATTACTGAAAGAAAAAGAAATTACAAGAAAGTTTAAAAAAATAAACACACAAGACACTCTCTCTCAAATTCTACATGAGAACTTTGAAAGAAAGCATGACGAAAATGAGAGATGAGCACCTCTATTTATAATAGAAGTTCTCATCTCTCAATTATTAATTATAATTTTCCAAATCAAATACAAACAACAAACTTTTACTAATATATTGTAATATCTCGGGTTTTTCGGAACAGTACAGGAAAGTTTTCGAATTAAAGTTAAGGATTTAGAACGGGATGGTAATCAAAAATCAGAGTTGATATATTAGAAAATATATCGGAATATTTTAAAGTGAAGATCTATCGCGTTGGAAAACGATTGGTTTTGAGAACCAGTTACGGGATTCCTGATTATATCGTTACAAGTATAAAAGTTTCTTAATTTGGCTATAAAGATAGTAAACGAACTATGATTGAGCTGATATTTGAACCATCAGACTTATTTATCTGAGATGAACAACTTTTGTGTTGAACACTTTTCAAAATTTACATCAGAAGGGCTTCGAAAATGTACATTTTCGTGAAAACCTCATGATATGGACCTTATTGTAATTTTATCGGGTCAGATTGTAATTTTCGAAAATATTTTCTATATATTCCTTAAAGTTTCAGGAAATTACAAAAATTGCATATGTTCTCTACAACACACACATGCACCCCCGTCTCCAAATGGGATTAACGATGGCCTCGTTGCGTCGGTGACCAGCCAGCCACGTTTAGCTGTCACAACAACGCCAGTGGGAACGCCTGACCGCCTTACATCCAACGGTGGCCGGTGGCGACGCCAGAAACATCCTTAAACAGCTATAAGGAGAGAGAAATATGGGGGCTTGGGTATCCCGATCTCTACTCATCACTTCGTTTCACATCCCAAATAGAATCTCTCGGAGAGTGCTACAAGTTGGCGGTAATGATTTTTCCGATCCGTGCTCGGTTGCAAGCGAAACGAGAGAGGAAGATTCAAATAACCCACGATTTACAGTAGCTCCGATCGGAATTCCATCGATTCCAGTGTGTTCGTGGGATCTTTTGGAGTCCATATATGCCCTCGAAATCTCGGTAAGACCTCTCGGTAAAAAGTCGCCAATTTCAAGTTTTTCGCTAAATATTCAGATGTATCTGGTAGCTTCGTAGAGTAGCATAATGATATAAATTGAATTGATTGTGTATTAGTATATTGGATATGTGCAATTGGTAGAATCCGAGTGAAAACGAAATGAGTTTGATCGATCCGATAGAATATGCATGTTTTCGGTAAAAGATGGTTTTTGCGTAGAATGATGTGTTTTGATTTTAATGATAGTTATAAGTTATTTATGATATTATGAACGTGTTTAGATAAATCCGGGTAGGTTTCAAAGGTTTGGGACCATTCGGTTGTGTTTGTGAAAACTTTTTCGGAAGAATTTCCAAAAAAAATACTTAAACCGAGAGTTTAAGTTAAGTAGTGGCATGCATTAGTTTGTAATGATGTTTTAAGACAATTGGAACTGAAATATTGAAATCATACTTGTTTGGGTCATCCCGGAAAGAACCGACACTTTGTCAAAGTTAAGTCGAGAATTTCATAAGTTGCGATTCTAATAATATTTCGCGATTTATTTTGACAGATTTGACTAAGACCTGGGGTGTTCGTGAACTAGGTAAGTAACCCATGCGATGAGTCCTCGAATTATTCATTTCGTAATTTTTTAAACATATATATATATATATATATATATATATATGCGAGTGGGGAGACGATTGAAAGGTTTATGATAATTACAAGATGGATTTGAGAAATGATTTCAAGATCGTGTATAGTTGAGTTAGTCGACCATCCCAGGTATGGATTTTTGTTATTGTTATGATATGAAGTGAGTAGTTTGATGATGATAATGTATGTATGTATTGATGTGTCTTGAAGTGGAATGTTCAAGGATAATGCTATGATATGTATTTTGAAAAGATTGATGAGTTTAATGGCTACATGTATGTATTGATGTATGTAACTGCATGTGTTAGGGTTGGTGCTCAGAGTGTCAATCCGGATCGTATTTATGTCCGATTCATAAATACGAGCAATTCTATTTTCCATAATATTACTTATTTAATGGTAGTACCTCTTGTCTTTTATACACATATTCGATCTAATTACGATTGGATATTCAATTACGATTAGATCGAAACTAAATCTGGTTTAGTGATACGTGAATATTAGACAAAGACCCTAGGATTTACAATGTAGTGTACAGTTACAACGTGGTTTGTAATTGACATTGGGAAGTGCACTATAAGATGTATATCCTTAAATAAAGTTTCTGGTCAAGATTTACTAACACGGGTCGGTTAGTAAAATCTGCTGAGACCAGTACATATCGTATATCGCAACTTGGTCCGATGGTTTATCCCAATGAACCATGAGTCTCGGGAGACTCGTATAGACATGTAGGTATTTATTTGATAAATATTGAACGACTCACTGAAGATTTCATAATAGATGGTACACCAAAGTCAATAGGAATCTTCTCGAGTTGAGTGAGCATAATGGTCCTTTGGCTTGAGATACCACAGTGGGATATATGAGTTATCCTCCACACTTTGTTGGCAGTCACGTCACTGATCTATTCATGATCAGACCTTCGCCTGTTCGTTGGGTATGGACTGATGCTCATGATATCCAGTGCGTATCAAGATAGGATTCGTCAGTCCTGTATACAGGGCATAGGCATCCTCACGTGTTTATGATCTAGTAAATCCATGGACATGGTATAACTTTGAAAATCAGTTCCGAGTGTTATTTAGATATCGTAAATTGAAAGTCGATTATATTATACCGAATGGATTTAACGTTCTCGTCTATATCCCAAGTATAATATGGATAGCCTATGATGGAGGGATTATATGTATGGAATGACCTCGACTTGCATAGTTTATCAAGATTATCCGTGGTCGTCATAATTCACGAGTGGGGTGAATTGTGGACACGAAATTGGATTTCGTGACGGATAAACCTAAACTTAGAGAGTCCCACAATATGAAGTGTACTCGTTGAGCACCTGGGCAACGCGTTATGAATAATACAGATTATTCATAATACTTCACCAGATTAAATGAGTTAATTCGGATCGTTTAATCGGTTAAACGATAACACATGCATAAGGGCATTTTTTGTCAATCGTAATTAATATGTATTTGTATTTGATACAAAATTTGATTTGATACATATTAATTAATTGTCAAATGAGATTTTGACACATGCCATAAATATATGCATTTGTTATTTATTGTAAATAAAATACATATATAATAATAATTATATTAATTAATTATTAAGATATTTAATTGTTAAATATTTGAATAATTAATTGATAAAAATTTTCATAATTGTCATGAAATATATTTAATTATTATTGGTGACACATGGCATGATTTAATTAAACTTTATTTGTCCAAATATGATTTGTTAATATAAGGTTTGATTTAATTTGATTGGATCAAATTTTTAAATGGATAAAATGCTTTTGGTAAGTCGACAAAGAGGATTTTTAATTTAAAAATTTTGTCTTCTCCATCTATCTTTATCCATGGCTGAAACCTAGCAAGAACAAATACTTTCAAATGTGGTTTGATGAAACAAAGGAAGAAAATCAAGGAAAAAACTTAGGAAATTATGAAATTAAAGGTAATCCTATATATCTCCAAGCTTGAAAGCATGTTTCTTATTTTCTTGATGATCTAGTATGATTCTAGGGTTTCCTTTTCCTTATGAATTTGGGGCTTTTGGTTTTGGTGGTTGGAATTGTAAGTGTTGATGGATGTGTGAAGTATTTTGGATGGAATTATTGTAATTATTGTCCAATTTATTCATTTGATGACATGTTACCATTATAGAGTGTTATGGCCACTCTTGTAATGTCTAGAATTGTTCTTGGGTGCTTCATGTGTGGTAACTTTGGTTTGTGTTTTGATTAATTTGATTAATCTTGAAAAATTAAATTTAAATCATGAAAATTGGCATTTTCGGTTTATGGATCAGATCTGGAACAATTCTATTTTTGGTGATGAAACTGATATCTTATAAATGTATTGGATGTGTTTTGGGTGTTGGAACAATTGTCGAAAATTGTTTCAGATTTTAAATAAGCGAAAACAGCGAAAAACAGCGTTACCGGGTGACTTTTGAGCCAACCGGGTGATGGCTGTCCAAACAGTGAATTTGTCATTGTTTGGGCAGCCCATGAACTGCCCTGACACTATTGGGGTTGACCTGGGCAGTCCCCAAAGTGTTGGGTGGTCGGTTCGGTCAAAAACATAGTTTGCATCATTTTATGGAAAATCATTTTTCGTAAAAGTTTCGTGAAGTTTCTACCTTATTTATGTCGTTATTTGATATCGAATAAATGTGTTTAGGTGAAATATGAATAAATTATTCATATTAGATATTGAATAATTTGTTCGGTAATTTAAAAAAAAATTAAATTACTATTTCACCCGAACTGCCCTTCCGCTGCGCCCATCGCCCAAAACCCCAACAGCATGGACTCGTAATGGTACGTGTATGTATGGATGTATCTATGTTAGGGTATGAACCTATAT